>JAEIFU010000613.1:0-113651 GCA_018904235.1 Lordiphosa stackelbergi
TCCTGAGCTATGTAATTAGATGGGATCCGAAAAATTTTCGAGTGTCTGAGTACCTAGCTTAAAGTTTGATTTTTTTAATTTTTGCACTTACCTAGCCCAAAATAATCAACTGCTTTTATCAGCTAACGTAACCGTAGGTTTGGATGCCAGCGATTTAATAATTATTTTCCACTTTGAGAAATTATTCCATAAAATTTCTATAAGACGTCCGTCTTCGCTTGTAGATCAAGTTAAAAGAAAGAAGCCACGATTTTCGGTACGTGAGCTAACCTACTTTTGCCTAGTTCTTCGCCCTTGAACAAGGTCTACGAAGGCCGACCAATGCATGCAGATCTTTTTATATTTAGGTGCAAGCCTGCAGTTGCAATCGGGATATTGCCTGTGGATTTAATGTCTTGGCTAAATAGCAGTTACAATTACAGCATATATCCAATTTCGTTCAAAAATATATGAAAAAATCAAAAGGCAGAAAATGTACATTACATCGTTGCCAATCGCTATGAGACCTTCAGAGGAATCACCATTAGTAAGGCTAACTGCAAATAGGGTAAAGGTGGTTTACTTCAATGAACTCAATCAAATTGCTCATTTGCTCATTCGTTCAGTAGTTCAGCTAATCAGCTGTTTCGTTGCTAGTCAATTATCCTTTAGCTTGCTTTCGATCTAATTGTTATAATTTGCTGACTTAAAAATCCACTTATCGTTCTGTTGTAATCACTGAACAAAAAGTCTTGGGCGTATTCAGCAGATAATTCCGATTAGCGATTACCGATTTACGATTTGCGATTGCTGATGAGTCTCTGCTGAATGGAATTGATTGCATACTTAAAGATATTCTGTGGCTTTAGTACTTTTCATCAATGCAAAACTCTCAAACAAAATCTCCAATATTTATGGATTGGTTAAATAGATAATTTCAGATGAATGTCTGTACAAAGGTAGTCTGACTCGTCAGCAATCGTAAACAAATAATACGTTTTGTTCGATTTCTATTCCAACAAACATGATTGTCAAATTTCCCAATCCCAATCGTCAATCACTGTATTCAGCAGGTAAAATCGGCAATCATAAATCACAAATCGTAAATCGGAATTATGTGCTGAATACGCCCATTGAACAAGTGTCACTGCACAAGAGTCACTGAATAAGATTCAGTCAAGGGTTAATGAACAAGATTTGCTTTAGAAGAGTCACTGTCCCTGAAAGAGTCAGGCAACAAATGTCGTTGAGCAAGAGTCACTGGAGAAGTGTTATTGAACAAGAGTCCCTGGACTAGAGTCTCTGAATATAAATCACTGAATAAGACTCACTCAACAAGAGTCACTGAACAACATTTAATAATCAAGATTCGCTTCACTAAAGCTTCTCAAAAAGAGTCACGCAATAAAAGCCACAGGACACAATTCACTGAAAAAGAGTCAATGAACAGGACTCGCTAATCAAGAGTCCCTGAAGTAGAGTCACTGAACATGCCTCACTGTACAGGAATAGCATCACATGAGTCACTGAACTAGAGTTCCCAAAGAAGAATTGCTGAACATAAGTAATTGTATCACTGAATTGAGTACGAAAATCAAGAAGTAGAGAAACTTACTTAATTATCTTTCAACTGCATGGAGTGATATTTGGAACTTGGTGTTCATAACGAGAATGCCCGCTTGTGATCTTTACTAATCTGTGACTCTTTTTTTTAGTAAATGTACAGTGGACAGCAGAGCGAAGTCTTGGAAAACATTTTTGATGTGAAACATCTTTAATTTCGGTACGAAAGATTTTAGTAGGAGTAAAAATTGATTTCAGCGTCACGTGACGATGACGTCATGGATATTTTGTGTTATTGATTAAGCGGACAGTGACTAAACAGTGTCTGGACTTAACAGTGACTTTACAGTGATTTGACAGTGACTTGACAGGGACTAAGCAGTGACTTGACAGTGACTGAACCGTGACTCTACAGTGTCTTAACAGTGACTTGACAGTGACTTGACACCTACTAGCCAGTGACTAAGCAGTGACTTAATGGTGACTTAACAGAGACTTTACAGTAACTTGACAGTGACTTGACAGTGTCTTGTCAGTGACTTGACAGTGACTTGTTAGTTACTTGACAGTGAGTCGGCAGTGACTTAAATTGACAGTTACTTGACAGTGAGTTGGCAGTGACTAAACAGTGACTTGACTTTCCACAACATAACACTAGGAGTCGGGCTTAGTTACAATAGTAGTATAGTTGGACCTTCAGACTGCGGCAAATCAATCATATCCTTCATCGACCCTTTGAAAGTGTTTGAAATGGTTCTCCAACCATTCAACCAAAATTCATTAGACTTTAATATCTTGTTGGCGCTGTGAAGAAAACAGAGTCAAGTACGAAGGCTGGCGTAGTAACTTCTCTATATTTGTTGGGTTGGGCTCAAATCGTATGGTCAAAAAATCATTTCCTTATTTGACCAATTTTAAGTAACAAAAGTACCTCTCCTAAGTATTCATTCGATGTTTAAAATCTTTAATCGAAAAAGTGTTTCTGCTTTAATATCCAGTTTTCACTATCCACTCCAACAAAGCGTTGATATTAATCATGGAACCATCCAAGTATCTATAGATTGTGAAGTAGTTTGATTTCAAATTTCATGCCATTTATCTGAATGCTATTTGGTGGGGTGCGGTTTCTTCTGTGGCTTTTAAACAATTTGGAAATTGTTTTTCGTGAATTTCAGTAAATTAGGAAAAATTGGGTTGTGGCCGCCTTTGCTCATTTGTTGAATTTATGGCCGGCGCTTAAACTGAATTGACAATCAATGGCCAATGGCCAACGGCCAAGGGCAAAGGCAGGAGCAGGAAAGAACAAAAGGCGTTGCTAGCCTAGCCTGGTCGGGAGCTCATAAAACAATGCGACCAATTTACATGCATAGGGCTCGACCACATGTGTGTTAGTGTGTGGATGTTGTTTTTATTGTTGGCGTCGTTTGAAATGAAAAATTGTCCCTTTGTTGCATATAAAAACAATGGCCCAAAGAACTTGAAATCAATTTCAAACGTTTTAGTCAAAGCCAATTGATTTATTTGCTATGCGGGTGCAAGTGTGTGTGGCCATTGTTTGGTATTACTTTTTGCCTTGAGTAAAGTCCAAAGAGCTTAGTTCATTGAAATGTGGCACCATTTTCGCATTTGTTCGCTTCTTTTTTCTCTTCAGCGAACTTAAAGCCTAGTTTGTCCCAAAACAATTAACACTGACTACCAAAAGTCAGAGACTGAATTTCTTTGCCTCTTGGTTTACACTTGATAAACTTTTTATTGCTTCCAAACAATTTAAAACTTAAACTTGAATAACAATAAAATCAAACAAGCAGACGACTGCAGTTGCTTATGTCCAAGTCCTGAATGAATTCCAACTGGTAATTGAATAAAAACAAGGCACAAGACGCTTGTTTCTTGGCCACCCTTGTGGCTTGGTGCGTTTGAATTGTCCGTTCCGTGACACATCCACCAATGCAATGGAGCCTGAAATAAATGAAGTGGCCATCGGCTTTAACCCAAACAAACGGATGCCAGAGTGAAAGCAAATAGCGTGAGAAAACAGAGGGATCATTCAACCACTTTTAAAGGTTCTTTGGTATTTTTACGCCTTTTATACAGCTGAGTGCATAAATTCATGGATTTTAAATAACACAAATAGTGACGGGGGGCTGATGGACGCTTAAGTATAAAATTAACGAGAAGCCCTTAAAACTGAATGGTTTGGCATATTTATTAGCCACTGGCGGGTGTCGTGTATATAATTCATTTAAAACCAACACCGAAAAATAGAAATAGCTTACATAATTTCTAGTAGGGGAAGATGGGTGGTAGTGATCATAGATTTGTTTTTGAATTTTATTTTATACCCTTCAAGGGTATTATAATTTTTCCCCAGAAGTTTGCAACGCATGGAAATATTCATTTCCGACCCTATAAACTATATACATATTCTTGATCAGGGTGACGAGCTGATTCGATTCAGCTTTGTCCGTCAGTCTGTCTGTCCGTCTGTCCGTCTGTCTGTTTCTACGCAAACTAGTCTCTCTTTTTACTGCACACTGCTAATACATGTGACATGAATATATTTTGACTAAAAAAAGTTCATAAATAATCCATTATATCTTTTAAACAAAAAATCTTAAAATTTTTAAATTTGTATCGAATACTGGTATAAAAGTAAGCTTTCTATAAAACATAAATAGTACACGATCAGTTGCATAGGTTAGAATATATAAATCAAAATGTGCAAATGGGAGTGGACATAAGTATTTTGACAAGAATTTAAAATTAATTTATTCGCAGCACAGAACCTAAATTGGTAAAAAATTTATTTGTTCTAGACAAGTTTTTCACGCTAAGCCCGAATCTGGCTAGAAATTCCATATCTCTGATGGATCGATCGTAAAATGGACATAAAAATGCAAAAAATGGCTTTTTTGACCATTTTTTAAGGACCCTATGTCCTAGAATCAGGCTGCCATAGGAACTATCGGTAGAAAAGTGGGCTGTAGTGGAAAAACTTTTTTGTTTTAAATGTTAACGTGTTTCACTTCACCGATTATTAATATTATACGCTTTTACACAGATTTGGAAGTTTGGTCAAAATCGGATGACTATATCTTATAGCTGACATAGAAACTTTCGGTCGAAAAGTGGGAATAAATGTTTGTTTTAATGCTGGCGTTCTTAAACTCTGATTTATTAAAACATTTGCAAGGGTATAAAAACTTCAGCAGTTAAAAGATGCAGGTAACTTTCCCCGTCATTAGTTTAAAAATACAAATTTTTGGGGTTTTTTATTTAATATTGAAAAAAAAAGTGATTTGTTGACATTTCAAAAACTTTTGGGGGTTAAAACACGCACATTTAAAAGCTCAAAATTCGTGTTTTTAAGCAATTATTCTTTATTCAATAAAACAATTTTTTAACAATTAACAATTTTTCTCATATTCTGAATTAAGAAATATTAATGAAAAGTGAAAATAGATTGACGGCAGCCGGCTTTTTGTAGTTGTTTTCTTTTATATACGTGCACTTTTTGCTGGTGGCTGCTTTCTTCTTTGCTTTTTTAGTGTTATTTTACTTTTTTGGGGCGTTTTCTTCTGTTTAATTGCGCATCATTTTCTTTGCAAGTCCAAACCGACTTTTTGGCAAAGTGGCTAACAACCACCCATATCTCATTTTTTTTCTTTACAACACATAACCATATTATCATTATTTTTTTAAAATTCATATTTCCATCAAAATGGCAATTGACCAAAGATATTTGCTTCATACTTACTTTTGGCGTTACGAAAAAATTTTGATTAATATTATCAAGTCAAAAATGAAATAAAATTTTTTTTCTTAAAAAAAAAATCACGTTTTGGTGCACTAACTTAAAGAACGTGTTGGCTGATAGGTTGCTTGGCAAAAGTTTGGAAAAAAAAGGAGACACTTGACATAAGCAACGAGAAGGCCAAGCTAACTTCGTCTTTGCCGAAGTTTTTATACCCTTAAAATGTTTTAATACATCAGAGTTTAAGAACGCCAGCATTAAAACAAACAATTTTTCTAAATAAAACACCACTTTTCGACCGATAGTTCCTATGACAGCTATAGAATATAGTCATCCGATTTTGACCAAAACTTCCAAATCTTTGTAAAATCGCATAATATTAATAATTGCTGAAGTGAGACACGTTAACATTAAAAACAAAAAAGTTTTTCTCATTAAAACCCACTTTTCGACCGATAGTTCCTATGACAGTTATAAGATATAGTCATCCGATTTTGACCAAAACTTTCAAATCTGTATAAAAGCGTATAATATTAATAATCGCTGAAGTGAGACACGTTAACATTAAAAACAAAAAAGTTTTTCTCACTAAAACCCACTTTTCGACCGATCGTTCCTATGGCAGCTATAAGATATAGTCATCCGATCCGGTCGGTTCCGACATATTAGCAGCGTGCAGTAAAAAGAAGACTCTGTGCAAAGTTTCAGCTCGATAGCTTTAAAACTGAGGGACTAGTTCGCGTAGAAACAGACAGACAGACGGACAGACGGACGGACAAAGCTCAATCGACTCAGCTCGTCATGCTGATCAAGAATATATATGGGTGATTCCATGAAAAATCGCCCACTGGGATTTTGAATGGATCGAATTAATTTTTTTTCGTATTCCTTGTTGTAAAATAGTATATACGTATTTTCAGCATTTTGCCGAAATTCACGTAATTCGCGGGAAAAAGCGATTTGAAAATTTACATATTTAAAATATTTAATTAATTTCAATTGCTTGCTATCCAAAGCCATTGGTGATAATAATATTTTAAAAATCTGTAAATTAACATCTGAACCCAAACTTTCAAATTATTCACACTTAAAAATTTTAACAATTTTTTTTGGTTTCCAAATCGCGAAAATAAGTAAACAAAAATTAATTGCCGCGAAAGGGACGTTTTTTTTTTCTTCATTTTTTTCTCAAAATTTGGTCTTGTATCCAGGAATTTACTGCATTAAGCTGTAAATGGGCAATCCAATAGTTCCAGAGTTATGGCCTTTTTCATTTATTTAAATTCACTTTTCAGTAACGATATCAGATTTAGTATGTTTTAATTTTAAGAGGGCAATATTTTGTGGTTGAATATAGTTAAGATTTTGTACCCATTGTAAGTTTAGCAGTTGGAAAACCGCGATTTTAAAAAATTCAGCCGTATTATAGTGACTTGTGTGAATTTAAATAAATGAAAAAAGGCCATAACTCTGGAACTATTGGATTGCCCATTTACAGCTTAATGCAGTAAATTCCTGGATACAAGACCAAATTTTGAGAAAAAAATGAAGAAAAAAAAACGTCCCTTTCGCGGCAATTAATTTTTGTTTACTTATTTTCGCGATTTGGAAACCAAAAAAAATTGTTAAAATTTTTAAGTGTGAATAATTTGAAAGTTTGGGTTCAGATGTTAATTTACAGATTTTTAAAATATTATTATCACCAATGGCTTTGGATAGCAAGCAATTGAAATTAATTAAATATTTTAAATATGTAAATTTTCAAATCGCTTTTTCCCGCGAATTACGTGAATTTCGGCAAAATGCTGAAAATACGTATATACTATTTTACAACAAGGAATACGGAAAAAATTAATTCGATCCATTCAAAATCCCAGTGGGCGATTTTTCATGGAATCACCCATATATACTTTATGTGGTATATTTCTTGCGTTTAAAAATCTTGGGGAATAAAATAAAATTTTTTTAAGGAAAAAAAGTATAGGAAGTATTGTTTTTTTTTAAAACAAACGCAGATAGTTGTGTTATTAATTTTTTTGGTACCTTAACCTTGTTTTGTGATCCATTTCCTATCTGTTTTCCCTCTTCTTTTTTACCATCTTTATTTCCCTTTTTTATTATTCTTAGTTAATAGTTCGCAGTTATAGGAAAGAAGTGGTGAATACCCCCGAAAAAAATATTTTTTGGCTTCCGCCGAACACACTGGGGCCCCACGTAGGCCGGGGGGCTCCGGGTCGCGCCCCCAACCCCTCACGCGGTTTGACTCCCCCAGCCCACGAGTGGTGGCCCCCAGTCAGAGCCGAGTGTTCTGGCATCACAGCACGAGAGCGAGTGTAGTGAGCAGAGAGCGGAGCTGGCTCCCGAGAGCTAGGAGCAAAGAGCGCATTCCGAACCCTGATATAAAGGTTTAATATTTTTTTGGTGGCCAATATTTGCGTGGTAAAAACAACCCCCCCCTGTGGCCCCCAACCCCCATTCTCCCCTACCATAGAAGAAGAAATTTTTATTTTATTTATTCCCTCAATCTTAAACATTCGGAACCACTTTATAACGGAAGTGAACGTTAATGATGACATATTTAATTAAAATAGTAATGGAATTTTCTTATTTCTACTAGAGGCCTGAATATTTGCCATCAGAGCAACTCATGAAGCCTTCAAGCTCAAAATGAATATAATGTGTTTTGGTATTCACTATAATGAATTTGTTATGTATATCAATGTATTGTTATCGTAACAATGATATGGAATTTTTCTTATGTAGTGCATCTGGAGGGCTGTCCTTACTTATTATTTAAAATTAAGGGTGGATTCTCAATTTGCTCTTGGCACCCATCCCCTGTCTCCACTCTTTTTTGGAGCTCCCCTGGATTGGATTTACTAATATGTACAATATTAGCTGGGGCTGGTGACCTTTTTGTTGCATCTTATATTGCAGTTTTGATCGTGGAGTTGAGCAGTCGACCCGGGCATGGTCCTTTGCGTGTGCTTGTGCTAAACTCTGAGACACCCCGTGCAACAGCCCCAAGGAGACACCATGGTAGCAACAGCCAAGGAGACCCAAGAACCAAAGCCAGAATCCACACCAGTACCGAGACGCCAAGTAAAAGACGCCAACAAACGTGTGTATGTGTGTGGACACCGGCTTTCTGCAAGAACCACGTGGAGTACCGGGTAAGCTGGCCAGTGGCTATTTTTGTGTAGGGTGAGCCTGCAGGGTGCGGTATAGGCTATTTGTATAACACGTCGATTTCCCTTGAAATAAAATTATAAAGTTTTTATTAAATATTTCAGTCAATGGGCGTATTCAGCAGATAATTCCGATTTACGAATTGTGATTTATGATTGCCGACTTTACCTGCTGAATACAGTGATTGACGATTGGGATTGGGAAATTTGACAATCATGTTTGTTGAATAGAAATCGAACAAAATGTATGATTGGTTAACGATTGCTGGGTCAGCCTACCTTTGTACAGACATTCATTTGAAATTATCTATTTAACCAATCCATAAATATTGGAGATTTTGTTTTAGTGTTTTGCATTGATGAAAAGTACTAAAGCCACAGAATATCTTAAAGTATGCAATCAATTTCATTCAGCGGAGACTCATCAGCAATCGCAAATCGTAAATCGGTAATCGCTAATCGGAATTACCTGCTGAATACGCCCAATGTCTCACTAACCGGACAAATTATTCCCCAGCGTATTTTCCACCGATCATTGCACGCCACCCCTGCTATCGGTGTCTAACCTCAGAGTTGGCCGAGTAATGACCAGGGACGAGCCACGTGTCACGGCCACCGTTCTCTATTCTAGGGGATGAAACCTCGTATATAGTAGACGACCATTTCTGCTCGGACTTAGCTGGACACTTTTTTTGTGCCATAGTTGATAAACCTCAGTTGTAGTGCACCTCTATTTCTGTATTAGGTGTTAACCTCGGACATGGAGCGCCTCTACTTCCGCTCTAGGTGTTAACCTCAGGTGTAGTCGGACACTATTTCTGCTCTAGGTGATAAACCTCAGATATAGTTTGCCAACATTTTCCGCTCTAGGTAATAACCTAGGATATCTTTTGACTTTGTTTCTGCCACAGGTGATAAACCTCAGATCTAACGTCTGTAACAGATCTAAAGTTTCTGCTCTAGGTGATAAACCTCAGAATCAGTCTTCTCATATCCGCCATAAGTAATAACCTCGGATATAGCTTATTCCTATTTCCGCCCAAGGTGAGAAACCTCAGATATAGTTTGCCACAACTGACACGTGTGCTCTGCCCCGTACTCTAGTTACGTCGACCTCTCGTATACGCCTAGGTGACCAACCTCCGGCGCGATTGCCCATATACTTGTTCCGGCTTCCAGGTGTCCCACTTTCCTACGACGAGTGTTTTCTTTTGCGACACCTTTTAAATCCCTGTTAGTTAGGTCCTTAAGCCGGCCAAAACAATCACTATTATAATATGTACAATGTTATGCCAATATACTAAGGTGGCTCCCATAGAAAATTATATTTACATATTACTTCAAAAGTAAAACAAGTAAGACCGTTGCAGTCGAGTAGCCCGACTTCAGTATACCCTGTACAATTGACAACGAGAGCGTAAGTTAAAGTCGGCTCTAACCGACTTCGATAAACCCGTTACTCATGAAAAAACATGTTTAACAGTGCTCCTGCTTTCCTTAGGGTGACCATCCGAAAAGTATGCAACATTTTTTTTAGGGTGGGTGGGGTGGTAGCGGGGGGGCTTGGTTCACTTTTTTGCTCATAACTTCTGAACCGTTCATCCGATTTTTATCATTCCTTCGGCAAATCGATTCATTTTGCTAATTACTAACTATCTCTCGAAAGTACAAATCGTCTATCTTCAAAACTGTGGAAGATATAACGTTTTTTCAAATTGCGGGGGCGGGGGGGGGCGTGGCCAAAATTTGAAACAAAATTGATCAGCGTACAGATAAAAGAAGCATTTGTCCCATACATGTCAAACCTCTATCTCTTACCATCTCTGAGATCGACGCGTTCATACAGACAGACGGACGGACAGACGGACGGACAGACGGACGGACAGACGGACAGACGGACATGGCTAAATCCACACGGCTGTTGATGCTGATCAAGAATATATATACTTTAAAGATTGGGATGTGTTTCTTTCTCCCTGTTCCATACATTTGCACAACTTCATGATCCCCTTTTTTCCCTTTTCAATGGTACAGGGTATAAAAAATCATATTGAATAACAAGATTTAAATTGAATTTAAATTTACTCACAAATAGACGCACAAGTAAAGGAAATCGGTAGACAATTCGAAACGTTTGAAAATCTTGATAAATTGATTTACTTAGTTTGTTGTCATCCAAATTCTTTTAACTCCTTTATAGCCAACAATTTTCCCCGTACGGGAATATCCTTCGCTAAGTTATTTGTCATCATCGCTGTTGTTTTCGTCAGATCTCTCATCTTCTTCGAAGTCGTTGCCTAATTTATCGCTCTTGTCCATCTCCTTATCAATGTCACAAAGAACAAAAATGTCGGGGAGGAAAAAACAATGGGGGTCCTTGGTACATTTGACCCATCCAGAAACAACCCCTGGGCAGTTATGACGTTATATATCAAATTTCGACCATTTTTCATAAACTTTGTCATTGAACAAAAGTGCCCGGATTACGTTTTGCTTATCGGGGGTGCCACAGAAATCTCTAGGGATTTTGCCGACGGTTGGTTTATAAATCTCTCGAAAAATTTCTAAATTGGATCTAAATAAATTCTAATTAGAAAATCTAGTTGCACCAGGGCTAAATCTCTCGCCAAAAATTTTCCCTTATTTTAGATGTGGGTTAATTTAATGATCAACTGAAATTTTTTGATTGTGTTATATCTTTTATGATGCATTTTTAAATAATAATTCTATTTTAAGTCGCATTCTTCACCAATATAATGCAAAATTTAAAAATTTTCTGGCGCCAAACATGAGGTGTTGTTTCCATCCCTTAATCCGCTAGCTGTCATGTAGAGGGCGCCACTTCGACAAAAGGCGCAATTGAGAAAAGAGCTTTGCAAAATCTCCTAACAAAACATTTGTGGTTTGAAACCAACGAAAGGAAATTTCTATGGCACCTAAGAATTGGAATTCGGTTGGAATTTGGTTGGAAGAGGTTTCTGTGGCACCCCCGTATGTGACGAATTTCGATATGATTTTGAAATGACAATGCTTTTTTTTTTGCACTTTTCGGAGCCTTGGACACCATGTTAGAGTAGATGCAAGACTCCCTTTAAAGTTATACTTTGTGTCCATTAAAGATGAGGAGTGATAGGACCAACTATTTCATTTAATCTATACCAGATGAATGCCCATTGCTAATCTAATAACTGCTGCTCAAGCTAATTAACAACATTTCTAAAGGGTTAGTTTAAGTTTGTAATTTTTTTTAGCCATGCAAAATAGCCTGGCCAAAGGCAACATACATCTGTCATATTCTCCATCACATTACCATTTTACGTTCGCCAGGATCATGGCTGGCTGTGCAGCAAATGGAATTGGATTCCTTATCAATGTGTTGAAGCAAGGAGCCATGGCGTTTGTTTGTTTTTTTTTTTCCACCAGGTCCATGTCTTTGGCACCGGCTGTGCGCTCGGCAAAAACATTCAATTAGTTTGATTTACACTTTTCAAAATGCTGCCACCGCCTCCCCTCTGACCGCCCAGTGCTGCCTTTGTGCGACTGTTGGCATTTCCGTTTCCGCTGTTTAACAAGCAACTTTTGGCAACGCCAACAACAACAACAATGCCAGTGCCAAAACTTTGTACGCTTTTGCGTGCCAAAAAATGCGACTCTGGTTGCCGCTTAAGGCACTTGGCTCCTCGGCCCAATAGTGTGGGAGTGCGAGTATGTAGCTGCTGCCGCCTGGCGGAAGCCGTTCGCTACGCGCCTGCCTCAATATTAGTTTGGGCGTCAGGCAAAACGCTTCCGGCTGCTTCGCCTGCTCTGTTGTTGATTTCATTTGGTGCTTTGGCTGGGTACGATGATTTTTCAATTTGCATTCGACACAGAGGGAAAATGTCAAAGACTAAATTGAAATGGCAAAAGGTTTGACTGTAAGCAAGGCTTGAATTGGAACTTATGAGCGTGTGCAGCAGCGCACACGACCCCAGGAGAGCCTGGGAGTCAAAATTTAAAGTCTTGGCTTTCAATTAGGTAATTGACAGGCGGTTGCTGGCCATGGTACACGTGTCATATTGTAATATGGTCCAAGTTATTTTACAGAATCAAATGTTAGCCAGAGGGAGCTGATTTGGGGCATCCGAGTCAACTTCATTTGTTGAATGACATAAGTTATCAACGAAATTGCAGCAAAGCTGACCTCCAGCAAATTGCGTTGGCGCCCCTTTTAACTTTATCTGTCGTATGGTAAACCCTCGCCAGTAAGAAGCAGACGCCCTCAGCTCGTTGCAACAACTGGCAAGCAATTCATTCCATTTCATTTCACTTACACACACACACACTCCCAGTCACACACGCGCGCACTGGAGCAACCAATAAGCTGCACATCAGCTCGTCCGTATTTGCTCTCATTTCAATCTTTTGCCACTTAACAAATGCACACACCCATTTCCCCCTGGGGCAGCTCGTAACTCGAAAGTGCATAAGTTTAATTTTATTACACGAAAACAATGCAACAATTGTAACAAGCAAAGACAAGCAAAACACACACACTTTCACCATACGCACATTCATTCATATGGCAATTTGAACAAAGGATTTAGCAATGCATTTAGAAGCCAATCAAGAGATGTTAACTCGGAGAAAGTATCGAACCAGAAGCTTTTGCTTGACGCCTGAAAAGAATGTAGCGTGTGCCAGAAAGGAATAAAGAGTAACCAATTTACAAACATGTCAACAACATACACAGAGCTGACATTTGGTAGGGACTTAAAGGGAGCATCGGAAGCGTATACCGAAAGGAATCGATTATGACCGGCCTATATCATATCAATTTTTTCATATCAAAGGGATATATTTCCACCTAAATATATGGAATCGAACATATCATAAATATCGTAGTCTTTATACTCGTTACTCGGGGAGTAAAAAGGCTATACTAAAGTTTAAAGTATGTAACAGACAGAAGGAAACATTTCCCACCATTTGAATTATATATATTGTTGATCAGCATCAACAGCAGAGTCAGTATAGTCCTTGTTCGTCCAACTGTCTGTATGAACACCTAGGATCTCAGAGACTAGCAGAGCTAGAACAACCAAATTTGAAATGTAGACTCCTATTGTCTAAACGATCAAGTTTGTTTTAAATTTTTTCCACGCCCACTCCTGCCCCACAATAAAAAATTTCGAATAACTTTCACAATTTTCAACGTATCCAGCAGTACTTTCAAATTAATTAATTTTTTAATAAGATCTGATAATAAATAGACGTGTTTTAAAAAATGGTCCCAAAATCAATTTTTTTAGTCACATACATCGCCAATTATTTATCACTTCCCTTTATCTTTTTCTTGTCTTATCTTCGCTTATACCAAATTAAATCTTCATAAGGATTATAATCATTAAAGAATTAATAATTTTGTACCATTGAAAATAGGTGAAAGGCGAAGAACGCAGATAAGGGTTATGGAATCGAAAAAATCAATGCGGAAAAAGTGTCTGATTTTATACACAAGTAAAGGCCCATTTCCAGAACAAATAAAAGTGCACAAAATAAATTTTTATGTTGAACTCCATTTAAAGAATAAATCAGCTTGAACAGCTGATTAGCCATTTATTTAGTGTCATTTATTTTTCTGATTTCCAGAAGAGAAACTAAATAACCACAGCGTTGCCACATCGTTAGCTTGTGTGGATTGCAAGCACAGCTGATTTGCTGAACTAAATTAAAAAATAAATAACTTTCAGCACGCTTTTCCGGACAACATCGAACAAATTAAAAGCAAATGCGTGGCGCACCAAAATAGTCCAACAAATAATAAATTTATATGCACATTAGGCCGGACATTTTATGTATGTAAAAATGTAAGGCCATACTGATACCCTCTTAAACGATGCTTTTTCGTCTAAAAAATGTATAACAAAAATTTTTTTGAGAAATAATTAGTTTTAGGGTCTGCGATTTGGATTCAAAGTTTATCACTCATACGTACTGTTACCCCTGCCTATATGTTAAATTTTTGAGTAGTTGGCGTAGACATGGTTTAAGATCATTACATTTGACAAAAAGGTACCATGACCATTGAAAATTTTTTTTTAATATAGCCAAGACAATATGAAAATAATATTTACTAAGTATACCTCAGTGCAATAAGTATATGTGCATTAACATTTTTGGAAAAACCTTGTTTTAAACCAAACGATTCAAGCCAAGTATATTTTTTACTTATAGCTCTAGAGCCAGTAACTAAGAACTGCCTTACAGTACTTCAATATTTATTAACAAAAAAAATTATTATTTAACAAATGTATTTCATTCTTAGGAAATAAGTATATGTGCATTTTATATAGTTCTTAAAATTTTGTATGCTTAATTGTGTCGAACTGCCTCCCACCTTTATAAATCCTGGCTGAGAGGATACCCCAGAGGTCCTCAATTGGGTTCAAGTCAGGACTGATAGCCGGCCACTCCAGTACAGGTATTTTCTTGAAGAAAAATAAGCCTTTGTGGCTTTTGATGTGTGGATTGGAGCGTTGTCCTGTTGAAAAATCCATCTATATTCGTAAAGATCGTCTGCAAAATCTATTAATTCACTCTCCAGCACTTGAATATAGATTTCTGAGTTTGTTCTTATTGGAATAAAACATAGCCGAGACTTTCCTGCGTATCCGAAACAGGCCCAAATCATCAGTGATCCACCGCCGTGATTCCTCTTATGGCGAGTTTCTCTTGGTTTTCTTAAGTCACGCCAATACTTATCAGGACCATTTTTCATCCGAAAAAATAACGTTTCGGAATTCTTCGGTCCAAAATTTGTACCTGTCAGCAAACGCCAAACGAGCCTTAAGATGGCGTGGCAATAGCATCGGTACAGCCACCCGGGAGCTATGTTTAAGGTTACAATTTTCAGTTAAAATTTGATGGATCCGTCTTCTACCGACATTGAGCTCTAAATGACGTTTAATGCCTGTACAAGACATTTGATTGTTTACAGCCAGGCGCTTAATCTCACGCTTGCACCTATCGTCGATGTGGCTCGGACTGCCACCGCGTTTAATCTGACCACAGGAGCTTGGATTTTTTAAGAAATTAGCTATCGTATTTCTGTGTCGAGACACTCTGGAAGCTATTTCAGTGATGGTAGCCCCACCTTCGTTCAATCCTTGGATTCGTCCGCGTTCCTCAGCTGACAAATGTGTTCCACGCGGCATTCTTAGGAAAATTAAAAAATTTTTTTTTTGTGTTTCTGCAACAACTACTTAATTTACTCTCAACTTTTCATTTTTTATCAAAACACATCCAATTTGTTGCACGCCGACCATTAAATGCACACTAATTGGTTTTTGCACATAAACTTATTTCCCAAGAAAATCAAATCTCGCCACTCAAATGTGTGATAACGGTACTAAGAATGATGACCAAAGAAGAATTATGCAAAAGCATTCTAAAAATAGATAACAACAAAAGACTTTTGCATACCTAGAACATATGTTCTGTTACTATTGAGGAAGAGAGAAACGAAAACATATTTGCACATATACTTATTGCACTGAGGTATATTTATTCGAAATAGTATATTACTGCGAAATTTCTACTATTCTGCGCTGTTCACTTCTAGATGAAAGTAAGATTTACACCAAGAGGCTATCAGGATATTTTTGAAGTAAGGTCCCACACGAACTGAAGTGTGGTGCTGCTCATCACGGTTGCAGCCGTTCCTGCAAATAGTCTATTTTTACTGTGATTCTTATAAATTGACTTTGATACAATGATTCCCATTCTTTCAGGATCTAAAAATATTGCGGACTACTATACTACTATGGGCAAAAATACAGGGAATTTGTATATAAATCAAAAAATCTTTATTTATTATTGTAAATTCATTTCATTACCCTGAAAGTAGTCTCCCTCGACTGCATTACACTTGTGCCAATTTTTTTACAATTTTAAAAACATGCTGCAAAGTCTTCTTCCGGTATAGTCTTCAATTCCTTCTTCGTTTCGGGCTCTATCTCATTTATGAATTTAATTCAATTTAATTCGGAGCGGTCTCTTGAGTTCAGCGAATTGCCCACGGTAGCGCAAATACTCACTCAAAGTGGTTTCCACTATTATGTTGGTAGTATCTGGAATGGACAGTCTTAAAAATTCAGCCCCATAAAGGAGCCTGGATAAAACGCATCTCTTCATTGGAAATGGGCTCGCATCGTCAAAATTAGCTCTTAGATTTCCGATCAAAAATAAATTCGATTCCTGCTCCATATTTGTTTGTTGCTCGATTAAATTCAAATTTGACAACTTTTAAAATGATACGGAGAGTTCGTCGACGAAATTTCGATTCGGTGAACGTGTCGTATACGTAATAATTGTGGAAACTTTGAACGCTTTTCGCAGAGGTTAAAGCATGATCTAAAATTTTTTGATTTTTTAATTTATTATGTACACCCGAAAAGTAATCGTTAAAGCCCCATACGGACATCAGAAGTTGCGAGAAGTTTCATACAAAAATTGAGGGAATAAGAAGCAGAAGTTACAACTTCGCCTCTTGAACTTTTGGCATGTACGGAGGTGCAAAGTTGAATGTTTCACTTAACAGACAATGTTGCACTTAACAGCACATTTGTGGAGACTGTGTAAATTGGCTGTGGGCCTTATTATGCTTTGAGCAGCAGACGCAGCATTGAGAATGCACCATCTAACTTCACTCTGCTTCTACCTGCACCGACCAACTGAAGTGCTTTCAGCTAAAGTAATTTGAAAAAATACATATAAAAAACATGGCAGAAAAACAAGAGCGAAATAGTTGTTTTGAATTATTTTTCCATGACGAAAAATGAATTAAACTTTGGCGGTGAAAAAGCGGAATGTCATTTGTGATCTTTTCCACCCCAAACATTCGGACTTAAATTTTGTGAACATGGCTTGAGGAGGAGTGGCCGAGCATCTACAAAAAATCAACTTGGCATCAAAACAAAATAGAGATGATCGAGCAGTGTAACCCACCGCCAACTAAATTAAAAATACCAAATACTGAAATTTTTGGCTTCATTTTTTTAAAGTCTGGTAACACTACTCTTACGTTCCACGGCGACGAAAGATAGGGGAAAGTTTGCTAAATTACGAACTTCGGATGTCCGTATGGGCCTTTAAGATGGTATCAGTTAACTTGTTTATCGGCGTCCACCCTAATGCACATACAATAGCAGTCTTTTGTGTGTGTGTGCTTTTATAGGTGTGTGGAGTGGGAAGGTGAAAGGGTGGGAATAGTGGTGGAAGTGTGTTGGAAATGCAAATTTAAATTGAATATAATGTATCTGCTCGCTTTCGTAAAAACATAGTTGATGATATGTGAATATGCAATACAAAAATCCGCTGACGAGAAGATGTGGTTATCTTCGAAACAGCGATCGTTGTACGGACATACCAATTGCTATTCCAAGTTGTTGTAATTAATCTCTGTTGATTTGTGTTGATTACATTGAATGGTAACTCTCCACCGACCTCAAGCCAGCCAGATCCAAAAAAGTTGGAAAAGGATTTTCCTTTAAGAAATTCAGTTATACAATGAACCAGAATTCTTCCCAGTCTATAACAAAAGATGATATATTTATTTATACAGTCAGAAATATATTTCTTATATTTCAAAATCATAGTCCAAAGTTTGTTCAAAATTGAGTTTATCCAAACGAATACAAAAAAAAATTGTTTCGCCAGTATTGATATTAAATATCAGACTTGTTGTCGTAAAAAAACCTTCGCTCGTAACGATTATTTTTTAATTTTTTTAAAAAAATTAAATTTTACCCTTAATTTATGATATGAAATACAAATTTATAAACATTTTTATTTTTAATTATAATAAAATGTGTGTGTAAGGAACTATCTCCGCAACGCGTGCACCAAATTGCATGCGTTTTTTATACCCTGTACCCATGATCATGAATTTGTGCAAATATATGTAACAGGGAGAAGGAAACATTTCCGACCCTATAAAGTATATATATTCTTGATCAGCATCAACAGCCGAGTCGATTTAGCAATGTCCGTCTGTCCGTCCGTCCGTCTGTCTGTAAGAACGCGTGGATCTCAAAGACTATAAAAGAAAGAGATACATCTATCTGTTCTAAAAGGCGCGACATGTTACGAGCAAAAACACCAAAGTTATTTACTAAATAAATTTTGCAAAAACTAAAAATTTGTGCAAAAAATCTCAAGTTTGGGCTAAAAATGTTAAAAAATTCTATCGAGTGAATTTCCATCAATTTCATTTTCTAAGTTAGACCTCTACGGACAGGGTACTTACCGCTTGGTATAACAATTAAGGTGAGTCCTTTAGCTTTGGTGAATTTATCGAAATTTTCATATCAATCAATCATAAAATATTTTAATGCCCTTTAGCAAAATCTAACGAAAGAGTTTTTGAACAATAGTCATACGGGACGCACAAAAAGGGAAAACAACAACAGCCTTAGCACAACATATAAACACCACAAACCACTCAGCTGACTTTGGGAATGCGAGAGTATTGGACTTTGAGCATAGAGGCAAAGTTAGAATGACTCTAGAGACTCTGCGAATACAAGAAAAAGGAGAGCAGGCACTTAACTTTAAAGACGATATCGAACAGACGAATTGCATTTACTCAGCGGCAATCACAAAGGGAACATCTAAACAGCATAACAATTCAAACAAATACAAAAACATGACGAATAAAACAATTAACAGAGACAAACAATCGTGCAATACAACAAAACAATGACGTCCACTAAAATAGGTATTTAAAAATTAAGAAATATGTAAAATATGTATGTATGTCTAATTGTATTCATGTTTTTGAAAAATATACGGACTCCCTGAGGAAGGCAATATAATTGCCGAAACGCGTAGAAGAAAACCTAAGCCAAAAAGTGCTTTGACTGCAGGAAGGGAAGACGGCCGAATAAAAACCCCAATCTACACCACAGTCAGGTTTAAGTTGACAAGCTGGGATGCAATAGATATTCATAGCAGCTCGAAAAAGATGAGTATGAATTGGATTAGCCTTGATCGAGGTTAGGTACTGAGGTCGGTTTGGCTAGCGTTTCTGCTAAGTGTATCGCCCTGATTTTGTCGCTTGAAAGTGTTCTGGCTTTGACATTTTTAAACTTTCTTTAATCGCCAATAAGTATGCTATTGATAATATGTAAACACTTCATTCTGTAAACAAATAATTAAAAGAAAAACCTCAGGTACTCCACACGAAACCAATCAACATTTTATGGCTTCTCGTTAATGGCAGGACGGAAGCCAAAGCAGAATCCTGCTGCACCTTGGCGCCGTCAATGCATTTGTCTATGGCAGAAAATTTGCCGTTAATTTAATGAGCATTTTGGGCCATAAAATCACTTGGCATGGCTCAATTGCTGCAACGCTGGCAGCTGGCACAATTTATTTGACTGTTAATTAGAAATTTAAATTATGCGCTTAGCCTTTGGCCCACGCCCACTCGCCCCTGATCTGGCATTCAATTGGGCGCTGCACAAAATTAATTGCAGGCACTGAGTAAGTATCCCCGTCCCGCACTCGCCGCTGCCCCTGACCCACAGCACACTCGTTTGCGCCCTGGCAAATTCGAAATAATTTATAATTTGGCACAATTACGCTCAGCCGCAGGCGAGCTTGCTGCTTGCCTGCCTGGTGGCTCCTTGGGTTATATGGGTCATTTGGTTTCCAATTGCATTTTATTGATTTTCTTGGCTGGAATGCGGTGGCTGCGAGGAGTTGTAAGTAATAAACTTTCACTTATTTTGCCGGTCAGGCGTTGCTGTCCATGTGGTAAACACATTGCCCATGGCCAAGCATTTGGCACACTGCCCGCAGAGCAAGATCCCGACTTGTGCGATATTTCAAGTGGTTTTTGGCTAAAGCTGTACATTTTGGCAGGAGTTTCTTTTAGCCGGTCCCATTGTTTGCCCAGAAATTGGGTCAATAGCCTTCGGTGTGTCCTCGCTGCTGATGATGACGAGCAGCTTGCCAGACTCTCGGCTATTGTTTCAGCTCCTGTGCATGTAATTTCCTGTGTGTTGCATGTGGCGCTCTCTTGGCCAACTCCCACTGACTGACTTTCATTTGGTTTTTTTTGTTTGTTTGTTGTTTCTGCTGATTACTGCTGCTTGTTAGTGCGTTTGGCCCTGCGGTTTTTATACTCGTTTACATGCATGTATTTGTATGTATGCAAGTGTCTGGCCAAGTTGTGATTCCACACCCCTGCCCCTGCTTTTTTGGCCAAATACACATTTTAGCTTAATTTGCAACTTGTTAGTTGCCAGCAACACAATCCCCCTTCTCCCCGTTTCGGTCAAAGTGTATGTGAAAATAAATCAAACTTTAAGCTTTAGATGGTTGCTAAAATTTCGTAATAATGAGGCATCGCCTGGAGGTCGTAAACTTCAAACAAGGGGCAACAAGTTTAAGACAAAAATGTTTTAAGCCACCAGAAACTTTAGTTAATTAGGCAGATTCGTTGAACAAAAAAAAAAAAAAGGATGAGTGTCGTTAACACTCACGAGGATTTGATGTGAAACGTGATGCAAAATTTAAGTGCTTAATTTCAAAATCATTGTAAAAAAATCAACTATGAAAATCTTAAAAAAAAGAAGAAAACTATAAAGGGAGTTGAAGTATCAAATAACTCCCTAATAAGCACCGTTTATACACTGTTCAGTGACTGTGAAGTCACTGTTTAGTCAATGTTAAGTCACTGTTTAGTCACTGCTTAGTAACAATTCAGTCACTGTTTTGTATCAGTTAAGTCACTAATCTGACACTGTTGTGTCACTGTTTAGTCACTGTTAAGATACTGTTAAGTCACTGTTTAGTGACTGTTAACTTAACAGTTCAGTCACTGTTGTTTGGTCACTGTTTAGATTCTGATAATTCACCGTATGGTCACTGTTGGGTCACTGTTTGGTCACTATTAAGTCACATTTTAGTCACTGTTTAGTCACTGCTTAGATACTGATAAGTCACTGTATGGTCACTGTTTGGTCACTGTTACGTCACATTTTAGTCACTGTTTGGTCACTGTTACGTCACCTTTTAGTCACTGTTTAGTCACTGTTTTTCACTGTTTAGTTACTGTTAGGTCACTGCTTAGTCACTGTTTGGTCACTGTTTAGTCACTGTTAAGTAAATGTTTAGTCACTGTTTATTCACTGTTTCGTCTATGTTAAGGCACTGATCCCCTCTTTCCACCACTTCCCACCCTGTTTCTCTGCGTCACGTGACGCTGAAATCAAATTTTAATCATCAAATTAAAGATGTTTCAAATCAAAAAAAGAAAAAAATAAGAAGAATTAAAGCCCTGTTCCCGCTTATCTTATATTACTAGATGGATATGTAATTAGTTTATAAAATCTGTACCAAATTTAGAAGAAATATTTGCAGACTGGAAGAAATCTCGTTTCTAATAGTAATCCCTGTTTTAAAAGTACTAAAGTATTTCGTTATTTTTGATCAGCATCAATAGTCAAGTTGATATGGCCATGTTTGCATGTTATACAGAGGCAAAGCCTCTTCACAAAATAAGTTTCCTTCAACTTAAAATAAGAACCAGATGTAGTCAAAAATTTTGAGAACAACTGTTCCAAATGTTTTTGAAATGAGTTAAGTTGTACTTAACTCAACCACCACACAGTAAAGTATATGTAGGCAAGGGTTTGCCCGGAAAGTAAAAGGACTGAGTCGATTTAAATAAAATTTAATGAGACAATCGTTACATTTCTTTAATTAATTATTAAAAATAGGCTCCTCCTGGGACGATGCAGCGCTGCGATTTCCAAGCATTGAAGGCGTCTCGGAAGGCAGTCTCCGGAATTGCCTTGAGAGCAGCGGTTCATGCTGCTTGGATCCCCTCTGTCGGCTCAAAATCCTTGCTTTTCATCGGAGTTTTCAGGCCACATTTGGTTTTAATGCCGGCCTTGGTCAGGTAGCTGTTCACTAGAAGTCACTTTTTAAGTTCACTTTTGGGACCATCTTGCACATGTTCAAATGCTCCGTCACAATGTCATGAATTATTAAACGAATACTTACTCGTCAGTTTAAGTTCAAAAATTGGCGCACACGAGTCACATTGTCAATGTTTGTCGAAGTCGAAGGTCTTCCACCACGGTCTTCATCGGCGACCTCTTCCCGGCCCTCCAAAAGGCCTGGGGCCACCGAAACACACCAGTTCTTGATATAGCAACATCTGGGTAAGCCTGCTTGATCATATCAAAAGTCCCTAACGCAGATTTACAGGGTTTCACACAGAACTCCCTCTACAGAATCCAGTCGGTGCGCTTACGCTCCGAAGTACAGTCGCGGAGAAAGAAAATCACGCATATTAATTTCCGCAATAGCCACAAATTGCTATTGCCTATGCATGAGCATAGGGCAAAAACAAAATTTCTCCAACGATTTCTGTCTGCTGCCAGGTGCCTTAGTTCGTTCCAACTTAATCTGGTTTCTGCATGTTTTGTGCGCATCCAAGTCAGCCGGGGTCGACCACTCTGCCGGCTGCGATCTTCGCGATGTTTTCATCTTCCTCCAATTCCATTTTCGTATCTTTGTCCCAGTTGCGATGGGTTCGTTTCCAGAATACTCCAGGAGGTTTTCATTTGTGATGGTGAGTAGATCCAGTAAAATGCTTTTCACCATTATCAACGTGTCCGATGAACCAAAGCTGAGAAAACACGTTTTTTTAAAATAACTTTTTTTCATTTTTCGTTTTTTACGATTTTCCCCTTTCGGTGGGATTTCGATTTGAATAAGAATGACCCATATAAGACTTTAAAACAACAATCTTTTTCAGCCCATTCCAATATTGCATGACGACGAGGTTTGGCTTGACGAGACATGTCAACTATTTCGTTAGTTGAAGTTATATCTATGTGAACGTTTCCCAGCGCTAACGCTTTGAGTCTGTCCTCAGACACGAAGGTAGGTTTTAAATCTTTTCAGCAGATAAAAGTCTGTTCATGCGTCGAATGCATTCCGTGTTTTTTTTTCAACTCTGAGCTCTCACAACTCTTGTGCCACAAAATACAGTCATGTGTCAGGTCGGTTTCGGTGTCTTCAAGTCCTCTTCATACATTTTTGCAGCTTCTACAATATTTTAAACTGTGTGCTTGGTACAATGTGCTGGAGTCAAACCCCCTAAAGCCAGAACGTCAAGAAGTTTTTATTAGAATTTCAAACCAAAAAAGAAATTATGAAACCCACAAAAATGTAGTAAATGGTGGCACCTGTACCATTGTACATCGAAACAGTACAATCTGAGAAAAAATTACCGAAAGTATACCGAAAGCGTCATATTCTCGTTGCGCATGCTATAGCGGTTGTTTTTGCCGACCATATAAACGAGGAATAATTAACACAAATCATATTTCGTCAGCCAGTTTCTTGGTTTTTCAAAAAATTACATAGAAAGATGATTAATTTTTTTTTGATTAAAGTAACAATTCAATTATATTGGCGACGTGAACTCTAGCTGATGATATCTGAAGTTCTGGAGTCCTACTGAGTGTCAAAATTGTGGAAAATCAAAAACTCGTGTTTGTTTGTTTTTAATAAGCATGTGAAAAACATTGACCTCGAGCCAGCTAAAAAAATCCCAAATAAAAAACATAAGTCGCTGTCCATAACAAAATATATAAAAATCCTATATTTCTTTCACGAACGCAACATATTGATGTAAGACTACACCAACTTAGTGAAGTGCTTCATAGAGATGAAGTGGACATTGTATATACTCCGACTGGCGAAATTCTAATACATTTTATTACCCGGGCGAGAAACGAATTTAAGTTAAATCGAAATTTAATCCAGCTAACCCAACTAATTTGTCCCCTAATCTGCTCAGGCATGCCATCTTTCCCATGTAGGTTATTTCCATGCATTTCCATTTATGTGTTTAACCCAGTTGGATCTGGATTTTCTGGTCTGATGCACTTAAAGCGCTCATCTAAATATTTTTCAAAAATATTTTCCATTTAGGAAAAGCCTTGGGCATCATTTAATATGATTTTCCGAGCAAATCCTTTGGACCATATATGTATGCTTATGCCTCGACCCAATGTATTCACGTAAGTGCATAATTCAACAAAATGTTAATTTAATTAAATTATGAATATGAAATTTTTGTTGGCCGTTCCTGTATGGCCTCAAAAAGTCGACGCGCGTCTACTAAACAAATTCATCCATTTTGTACATAGGGGACAGGACTGTGGCTTTTTGCTTAAAATATGCACTCACACACAACACACAACACACACACACACACTGACTCGCACAGTGAATGGCTTTGGGAGTGTAGCCCAATAATGACGAGCCGTGCGATTGCGATATGCTATACAAATTATTGCCGCGAGCCGCCACAGCCTGACCAGCCGCCACAGCAGCCATTGCCACATGTTGATTTTGCAAACTAAAATTATATAATGCAATGTCTGGTAAACAAGCAGCGGCCCACATGACTGCATAAATAAACCGAACTGCGAAGGAAACAACATCATTGATGTTGGACTCTGGGCTTTAGAGCCAGCCACACACCAAACCCCAAAAATATACATATTTGTGTATATTGAAGTATAAAATACGAAGTGGAGTAGAGGATAGTAGCAAAATCTGAAATAGCCAAAAACCAACTGTGGTGCATTGCTAGTCGGCGCACTGTGGCTCGCTTTCGGAAAACTGGTAGAAAAAATAAATTTTTGAGTTATAAAACTATTCATTGATTGCACTTGGAAATCATTTATTTCTTTTTATTAAAAATACAAAATTATAACAATAATTTTTTTGCGATCTCGAAGATTTAATATTAATTTCTTCCTTTGAGTTAAAAAATCTACACGAAAATTTTTTTTGGGGGGGCCGTTTTCGGGAAGTCGCGTTTGATTGGGAAGAAAAGTAACTTAAGAAAAATGTGTATATTCAGTATCGGTTTATTTATTATGAAAAGGTAAAGTTTCCTAGAAGGTAAGTAAAGGTTCTATCATTTACCACTTCTAAATTCGTTGCTTGACTTTCTGGACTTAGCAACAGGATTCGCATATTGAATGACTGCCAAATTATTGGAATGGAAAATGCTGTGAGCGACTGTAATTAAATATCCGTTAATGCCACCCAAAATTAGGCCGTTTTTTACTTTGGGTGTGCGTCTGGTGCGTTTGAGTCGGTAGGTTTTTTTTTTATTCGGAGTCGGGCCACTCGACTGCAACGCTCTCACTTGTTTCGTTATGAGAAGATGCCATTATTATAATGAAAAGTATGCATTGTTTTTTATTAACAGACATCACAGGCTGCCCCATATAAATGACAAAATATGATATTTCAATAATTACGCGATCTTTCCGAAATTTTCAGAAATTTTACATATTGCGAATACAAATGATTGTTTATGATTTGAGACCTTCTAAATTGTGGGAGTTGTTCAATTTTTTTTTTTATTTTGGGGCGGTAGAGGTCATAGAAGAAATAGGAAACAAACTTTATCTGCGCTCTGACAATTGCGGACTACCTTTAAACTTGATTGCTCTAGCATTTCTATTTCTACTACATTTCCAGACGGAAAGGACTATGCATACTCGGCTATTGATGATGTTCAAGAATGTATATGGGCATTTCCGTTGATATTTCTGTAAAAGGTCTGCCCAAAGTAAATTTGTGAAGTTGGGCGAACGCAATCGAAAAATGTTTGAATAAATAGGTCACATATATTTATGAATATGTTAAGCTAATTCTCATTTGACCACCCTAGCTCCAATATCAGTACAAATGTGAACCAACTTTAAACAAATATTTTGTTGCCAAAAAAAATGAATTTTCAAATGGCAATCTAATAGCGTTATGCTAAGCATAGGGAAAAAAATCCACGATTTTCTTTGCAACCAACTTACTTTTTAAAAAGGACTTTTTCTGCTCTTTAAGATAAAAAAATAGAAGAAGCTAACTTCGGCTCGACCGAAGTTTATATACCCTTGGAGTTTGTTATATGGCTGTACGATATATTCATCCGATTTTGATTTGTTCTTAAAAATTGTGTTGAAACAGATAATATTCATACCTCGAAAGTATAAAGACGCTACTATTGAAAACAAAAAAGTTTTTTTCACTAGAACTACTTTTTGGACCGATCGTTCCCATGGCAGCTATATGCTATAGTCATCCGATTTCAATCAAAATTGACAGAATTGTGGGGTAGTATATAGCAATGGGTTTGGGAGCGATAGCAATGAAAACAAAAAAGTTTTTCTCACTAAGACTTATTTTCAGACCTATCTTTTGCATTGAAAACAAAAAAATGTTCTCACTAAAACTACTTTTTCATCCGATCGTTCCTATGACTATATGACCATAAGCTATAGTCACCCGATCCGTACGGTTCCGACAAATGTGCATGTGCAATATGTTTAAATAGTGGATTAAGTGTCCTCAGCGAAGGGAGATGGTTTGTGAATTTTATCAGAGTGTGATCACGACGACGGTTTTAGGACAGTTGAATATTCCCCTTTTCTTTATCCCTTCACAACTTTTATATTATACTACAAAAATCGTTGAATTTTAAACATGCTTTTTAAAAAATTAAATTATTTTCAATTGCTTGCTTCCCAATTTAATTTAATAAATTATCTTCGAACGAAAAAAGTGCAACATAAGTCTTCACTTACATTTCTTAGAGATCATTAATATAAAATTTGTCCTACTTGGTTTAAAAATTTCCCGGAATCTCCAGTCCAATGTTGCAAGATGACAGGGTTTGACTTGCCATAACATGTTTACTATTTTGTCAGTTAAAATTTTAATTCTTTAGTTTACGTTCCCAGCGCTTGCCCCTCGAGTCTGTGATCAGACATATCGCTCACTTACTTCAATACTGGCATAACTCAAAATAATCCATTTTGAGAAAAACGCGATTAAAGTTCTTAATGGGTTTATTCAGAAAAAATGATTCTTTTAGTTTCGAGTTCATCTAGTAAAATATTATAAATTTAAAATGCATCTTAATAAAGTTTGAAAATATAATGTTTTAACTAAAAGCCGAAGTATGTTTGTGCAATATCGACTGCAGGACAGTTGAGATATGACGCTTTTGCATTAACATTAATATGGTCCTGTAAAATGATATTCCGACATATTCTGATCTCACGTGAGAAGTATTTGAAATATCAATATGAAAATTTTACACAAAATAGAACACAATACAGCGTATATTTCTGCATCTTTAAGTCAAAAATCGTACTTTTTGAGTTATGCCAGTATTGAAGTAAGTGAGCGATATGGACTAGAGGTAGCGTTCCATTATTTTCAGTGCAGTCTAAGCCTTCTTTAACTCTGTGTTCTTGCAAAAATTATTTCTTGTTTCAGATCGGTTCTCTGCAAACCTTAAATTTTTGCTGCGTTTTCAGTTATTTCAACTGTGTTCTTGGTGATGTAATCAAACCCTCTAAAGCCAGAATATCAAAATGTTTCAATAAGTCTAATCTCAGTTTTTTAGTCATAAGTTATGAGTTGTGCCGCCTCTGATGATGTCTGGTTGTCATCATAATTAAACAGCGTATTTTGCCTAATTTAAAACAGATTTTAATCCTAGTAGGCAGCAAATTACTAAATATAGGGGGCAAATTTTAAACAAATTTCTTGTGCCATTTTAGGCACTCTATTTGGACCTACTAGGATTTATAATCTGTTTAAAAATATTAAAAGTCCGCTGTCTAATCATAAAAAAGCTTTCCAGGACACAAGTTTACAAAAATAAGAAACTGAAATGAATCATTTCTACTAGAACTTTTTTTGGGTAGTTTAGAGTGCTGCACTCGAAAATTGAATGAATTTTTGTAATTGCTAATTGTGATTTGTGTTTCTGTGTAGTACTGCGATGTGTGGTAAAAATTCGTTGGCCAATTTATAGAGTTCTTTCGCTGTGGTTATCTGCTTATCATTGATTAATTGTAGGCTTTCCCGACTAACTCTGTAGAGTTCCCCCATGTCCATCGCAACGTCCTTTACCGTGGGCTGATGCGTGCAAATGCCACTCGGCCGATCTGTTATAAATATTTTTATGATTATTGCAAGAGTGCTTAATGTTTTAAAATTATTGAGGAGCTCCGTCCAAGAAAAAAATGCATTTTTGAATGTTAGGAATTCTTCGGAAAAATGCTCATAAAGTGCTTCAAAGAAAAACGTAGATCGCGACTGCAGAATGTTTTTGCAATCATATAAAATTATTATTGTTTGGTGTTTCATGTGCTAACTGTATTATACTCTTTAACTAATAGTGGCTTGGTCGATTTTTCAATGAATTCTTGTAATTGCATTTTGAACAACAAAAGCAAAGTTTTCTGCAAAATCGTAGGGAAGAGTGGGGGGTTGTGATCATAGTTTTGTTTTTCGAACATATCTTCGCCAAAAATCAATATTTTTCGATCTGTAAATTTTGTATTTTAGGTAAAAGATGCACAAAACTTTCCTTATCACTAGTTTTAACAAATAAAATTTTGGGTTTTTTATTTCATATTGATTTTTTGACATTTCGAAAATTTGTGGGGGGTTGTGAGCCACCCATCTAAAGTTCAACATTCGTGTTTTTAAGCCATTATTCTTTATTAAATTCTATATAAAATGAACAGTTTTTTCTCATATTCTGAATTAAGAAATATCAATGAAGAGTGAAATTTGATTGACGGCATCAGGGTTGTTTTCTTTTATACACGAGCACTTTTTGCTTGTGGCTGTTCTTTTGTTTGCCTTTTTCAATGTTTTTTGCTTCTTTGGAGAGTTCTTCCTCTGCTTTATTGCGCGTCATTGCAATATTTTTTGAAAGTCAAAACCCCACAACCCCCCAAAGCTAAATTAAAAAAATTTCCGCGAAGCAAACGTAATTTTACTGGTTTATAACAAAAATAGAAAAAAAAATTTTAGTGGGCGATTTTTTATGGAATTGGCCATATATGCACTCAGAGAAAAAACCAAGCCGATCGTGCTTGATATCAAGCAGAATATTCTTGGATCCAAGTCGAAAATACTAAAACCAAGCAGGAATTTCTGAGACGTTGGAAGTCAAGATAAATTGTCTTCTCCTATGTAAGCAGTTTTCGCTCTAAAAAATCAAGAAGAAAAATCTAAATTGAAGCCGATTTCTGTCTAGATTTCTCTGGGTATGGGTATTAGGTCGGACCCCAAAAAGCAAAATGGGTAAAAACGGGTCTCAGCATTTCCAAAGTGTAAAACAAGTGAGAAAGTCGGTCCAGCCCGACTATAATATACTCTGTACCTAGAGTAGGAGCTGAATGCAGTGCTGCTGCTGCTCATCTCTAAGTTTCTCTCTTTCTCTCTCTCTCTCTCTCTCTCCCTCTCTCTCTCTCTCTCTCTTTCTCTCTTCTCTCTCTTTCTCTTTAAGATTGTGCGGCGTTTGTTCTGTGAGGGTGGGAGGGGGTGGCATAACTTGAGAACCGCTGATCCGATCATAATTTCTTTTACAGTTCGATAAATATTTCTAATGCTAACTATCTCTAGAAGGTACGAATCTCTATCTATACAAAACTTGAGATGTTGAAATGATGTTTTCAAAATTTTCAGGGGGTGGAAATTGAATAATTTTTATTTTTTATTGTGGGGGGCGGGAGGCGTGGTCTGGTGAAAATCTATAATTTTTTTTTTTTTTGCCATCTCTGATGTTTCTTTGCGGACGGACAGCGGACGACAGACAGACGGATCCGCCCTACCAACGACAACCCTTTCTTTCCTTTCACTTCATACTTTTGCACAAACTTAATATACTCCATGTACCTTCGGTACAAAGTATAAACAATTCAAATCGATATGTTGATTCATTCTAAAATGATTTTTACAGCAAGTTTTGATAAAGCCAGCCACTGTGTGGTACTTTCAACTCGAAATGTAATGAACCAACTTTGGCTGCAGTGTTTGGTCAGCAACTCTGTAAAATGGCGCTCGAAATTAATGAAATTCCTCATTGAAATATGCAAAATGTACACGAAATGTGAAATGCTTTGCTGGTCAGTTGATCGCCGTTAGCTACAGCGTCAAATAGTGCTGAAGCAACGAATTGAGTTGGTTCTGCGTCATCATAAATTCCGCACTAAGACAGAACGCCAAGAGTTGACATTAAGCAGCCCGCCGACAAGTGGGAAAGGACATCAAGTGAAATGCAACCGAGACTTTGGCTTTGGCCTCAGATTCAATGCGCGTGACAGAAACCACAGTGCTGTCAGCAGAGCAAGAGAGTTGCTCCTTAGCTCCTTGGTGGTCATTACAATGCACTTGGCAGGGACTGGCTGCAGGAGGTGGACAGCTGTAACTGTATATTTGCTTTGCCATTCTTTGTAGGGGAACAGTTGGTAAACTGATCCAATTTGTGCTTATTTTCTGGCAAATTACAAATGATGGCGGCATCCAATAGCTCAGACTGCGACCAGTACCACAGGGAGCAGCATTGGTGGTCTGCAAACTGATTAAGGCGGCATGAAAATGATTCCTCTCTCAATTATGTTAGATGAGGGAAGATGTTACTAACAACCGCAATAAGCGAAGATGGAGGCGAAATCCAGAATTGTTTTTAATCTTTTAACTTGGTTTTTTCCACAATTTTTCGGCACGAGAAGACTTGTGTAGGAGCTGAACGTCCATATGGTAGGTTTTCCCTATTGAGCGAATAAGCTTAAATCCAAATCGACTGATTGACTGAATATTAACCCACAGCCCCAACCGCTTAACCTAGAAATCTAAGATTTGACAAACCTACAATTAGGCGCGCACTTTGAAAGAAAATTTTGGAATTTTTTTTACCAAAGTGGTTGAAAACGGCCCGAAATGTTTATATCGCGGAAGATTTTCAAAGTTTGTTCTATGAATTTTGTTCAATTTACTTGAAACTAATCACAACCGCACCCACTTTTTATTATTTTTGTTTAATACATTTTTTTTGTTTATCGAAGCTCAGCGGTTTCGAATCCTGGAGTCAACCCCTTCCGATTTTTAGGAGATTTGCTGGCATTAGGAGGCAGTTGCTGACTTTCAGTGGAAAGACAAGGACTGCTGAAGATTGGACAGTGAAGTTCTTGAAACAGTTGTACAGTCTACCAGTCTAATTTGTGGCGTTATGTGTTCCTGTTTTTAGTTTATTCGAAACTATAACATAACCTCGAGGCTCGAGCCAGCTAAAACTTGTGTTCAAAGATATTGAACAATGCATTTAACGTAAATAACCAAAACAACCCCAGAAACACATCTTTATAATAAGATTTCTCTGCTTGGGAAAACCAAAAAATATAAAAGGAAATCACTTTAATAAACATTCAGCTTCTAGAAGAGGAGCAGTCACTCCATACTCTATTACTTATCTTAATAAAGGTCGTTAAAAAGAGTCACAAAAACCAATAAGAAAATTGGTAAAGCTCGCTTAACCAAACGCCATAAATATGCAGTCTTGGCGTTTTATGACAGACACAAGTTTTGGTACGTTGACTTTGAAAATATAATTTCTTATGATACAAATAATTCCAATATAACATCCACCAGCCACTTGCTACCAGCGAACCAACTGCGGTTGATCGCTTATGATGTGGGCTGCCTTTAGCTCTAAAGGCAAGTTTTCTATATGCTTTGTATCCGGCCGGATGAATGCTTGAGCATATATAGAGTTGGAGGACTGTGAGCTTATTCCGTTTGCTGAAAACTTTCATGATGATGAATGGACCTCTCAGCAGGACAATGCGCCGATTCATGTTGCCCGAAATACAATTCCGTTGATGAAGTGGCCGGCAATGAGTACGGACTTAAATCCTATTGAGGACCTGTGGGGCATCCCTGCGGCAAAAGTTTGTGACTGTCCTAAGCAGTACGATACCTTAAAGGACTTAATGAAAACACTCGGCGGAGAATGGGCCAAGAGTGAGATATCATCGCTTCAAAACTTGGTAGGATCCATGCCTCGCAGGCTGCAAAATCTTAAAAAACGTAGTGGCGACGTCATTACTTATTTAGAGTGTTTATTATCCTGAATTAAAGTTCTTATTAAATATTTTTATGCACAATGAAAAAAATCCCAATTGACAATAAATCTAATCTATAATTAAATAAATGGTTTTTTTCATTATTTAATATGAGATATTTAAGACAAAAAAACACCTAACAGGTTCGATGATCCCAAACTCTGTATATATATTGGGGGAGTACATAAAATCAATAAATATGAATTTTCATTAAGGTATGTACCTTTAATAGCAAAGAAGATTTTCTCACTAGATTCCATTTCAAGAGCAACACTTTCTAGGGTAGCTACTTGATAATAGATTAGATACAAAGGGTAAAAGATTTTCATAGAAGAAATTTTCATCCAACATGTTGCTGATGTCAAATAGCTATGTGTTTCTTCTGAATTTTACATATTTTATGGAGGATAATCAAAAATCAATACTATTCAATTTTGGCTTAGGTACCACCACAAACAAAGTAGCTATTCCACAATTCTAGTTGCTAGTTGATAAATACGCGGCAGACGGAAAATTAAATGTATGTTATAGCGGACCACTAAACAGACACCAGTGCAACGTTTCAGAATTAAGTCAAATTTTCGAACTTCAAAGGCCTCTTGCCATGGGTTTATCTACAACAATGATTCCAAAAAAAATAAGGAAATTCTTTTATGTGACAAACTTTCAGAATCCGTTTGGACATTTTGTAATTTCCAGAATATTTTCAAGTCCAGTCCATTGCACATATACCCATTTTCTAAGTGAAAATTATAAAATAATTGTTTTTTGGTTTTATTAAAGCAGAATTCAGCTAATTTTTTCTATATAGTAGGTATGTACTTACTACCCGCTAACAACAAAAATATATAACAAAAAAAAAGAGAAGAGGTGTTAAAAAAACGTAATCCAAAGTATTTTACATATCGCTCACTAACTTCAAGACTGGGATAACTCAAAAAAACGATATTTGACTTAATGATGCAGAAATATTCGTTGTATTGTGTACTATTTTTGTGTAAAATTTTCAAATTATTATCCTCATACTTTCCAAGTGAGATGAGAATATGTCGCAATATCATTTTACAGGTTCATTTTCAAGTTAATGCAAGAGCGTCATATCTCAGTTGTCCTGCTGTCGATATTGCGCAAACATACTTCATATTTTTAAGTTTTATTAATGAGCGTTATAAATTTATAATCAGGTCTGTCCCGTTTACGATTTCGATCAAATTAAGTGTTCCCGCATCCCGAAACCGATTGGGTTATTCAGCTTTTAACTTAACAATTCCATTTATTTTTATTCAACGCTCTTAAAGAAAACAAGTGAGAAAGTCGGACAAGCCCGACTATAATATACTCTGCACCTATAGTAGAAGCTGAATGCAGTGCTGCTGATGTGCTCATCTCTTTTTTGGGGGTTGGGGGGGGGGGGGCTAACTCTCTCTAGAAGGTACACTCAGGAAAAAAAAAATAGATTTCAGTCTTCAATGGTTTTTATCGAATTCGAAGAGATTCTGTACCCGAAGTTAAACTTTCAGTACTTGATCCAAGTACAAATAATTCTCAAAATAAAGACTAAAAAATAATTGAATGAATTTTGCAGAATCTTAATGTTCAACATTAACTGAATAGACAAACTGCCCTTTTCTCTCTCTGGGAAAACCCGTCAACGTTTTTCTCTCAAAGTATGCGTTTCCTTACTCCCCTTGCCTATAGAACTACATTGAGAATGAATTTATCTCGATTTTTTTTTTCAAGAGCGTTCGTACTCAAATTATTCGTTCTAGTTTTTTATGAGTGCACAAATCATCTATCTACACATCTGTGGAAGATATGAGTTTTGTTCAAAATTGTGACGGACAGACGGACATGGCTATATCGACTCGTCTGTTGATGCTGGGTCGGAAATGATTTTTTCTCCCTGTTACTTACATGTCAGCTTTTATCTCTTACCATCTCTGAGATCTTAATGCTGATCAAGATTATATATACTTTATAAGGTTGGAAATGATTCCATATAACTTTTGCCAAAGCCTAATAAATTTTGCTTACAAAGATTATAAAAATAATTTAAAATTTTGAGTGGTTGAAAAGGCATTGAAATTTGTCCGGTAAATGTGCGATACTTTTCGTTTAATGAAAAGAAATTAACCAAAGCTGCTCTCAAGTAATGAAGAACACATCGTGATCTGAAAATGTATAATATTGAATTCACGTGGTAACGGTCATTAAAATGAATTCCATCTTTCTAAGATTTGCAGAACCTCTACGATAAATTTTTCTTTTGATTTCGCTCCAATACGCTGCAAAATCGAGTCGTGCGCAATCCCTCAGGAAAGGTGATTATTGAGATCAAGGATCACATTATGTTCTGCTGCTATCAAACGCCTCTCTTGAAAACATTTATCTTTTTTTTTTGATTTTTCGATATGATCTGCAGTTTCCAATCAGTCAGAGTCAGTCAGACACAGTCAGGTGCATTATTTCATTAGAAATAGTAAGGTTTGCCATCTTTGATATTTGAGCAGAATTTTACCTTTAAGTTTTATTTTGTTGTCGGTTCTTTATTCCTTCAGCCCTCTTTTGTGCATTATTGTTGTTGAAACATTACTTTTGTGTTTTCCCTTCTAAACATAATTTACTATCAAAATTTTGACTTGGATCAAAGGCATGGTACAAAAGCTTGCCTCTGGCTGATGGCAACAACTTGTTCGAATTGCTTTATCTATAGCTTTTGTAGGATCGAATGCCTTGCCATTGTGTTATAGTACACATCACATGCAAGCCACAACTCACCCCCACACCTGGCCACTGTCCTGCCTGTTGAGGACACGAGCTTTGTCGGTTGTAGCAATTTGAAGTTTACAGGGTCACTGGGGACCTGGTCGCACATAAAAGACAGCAAAAACTTAAAGACAATGGCAGGCGAGCGTTAGAAAAACCTAATCTACTCAACAACTTACTTACACAGTAGCAGAAGGGCGGGGATGGATGGGCGTGTGTGTCCCTTTGTGTGCTTGTGTGTGTTGGTTATTGTCCTGGGCATCAGTGACTGGCTTCGATTCGAAGAAGACAAGCGACAAGTTTGGCAAATAAAACCAATACAGGCAACACACTTAAGTATGAACAAATAAGAAACTAAATAAAATGCCAAGGGGCGGGCCAACAACAATCACACTGGTGTCGCCCGAGAGGGGGATATGAAAATCAGCTTTTGCTTTGCATGCAAAAATTTTTACTTAATTTTTGGTGGGTTTTTGTTCTTTCTGTTTGTTGGCTTTTTATTTTTGCATACAGCATCCAAGTTTTTGCTACTTGAAAATGTGAAGAAGATAAAAATAATGGAAAAGTTTGCCTCGTTTTTTCGTTGGTAGAAGAGGTAGGCGGGGGCAGCTGGATTGCTTCCAGTCTATATAGAGTAATATTGTACGTTTGGTTTTTTGGTTTTGGGTAGCTCTTACGGCAGCAGCAGCAGCTGCAACGACTTAAGGTGCCATCTACTTAAAGTTCAACTTTGGCTTAAGCTGCTGCAGTTCGAAATGCTTGTATGTAAGCAAACGAAAGAGACAGGAAGAGAGAGATGAAGGCGCTGGCTTTGTTTGTGGGTGTGACACCTTGGTAACAAGGCCATTTTATTTATTGCCTTGCCAGCCAGGCAATTCGTATTGCCGTTGGGCATTGTTTCCACTTAAGTTCAGTTCTTAAACTTTGCAAAACTTGCATAATGTTTTCATAAAAATAATTGTTTAGATTTAATCCAATTTGAACATTTATGATACCTTTGAGTCTTCTGGTCTTTCTTTAAGCGGTAAAAGCCTGAACCTAAAATCAAGTTCTGTGTGGGGATGAATGGGCTTAAATAAGTTTGATTCACTTTTGTTAATCACACAGATCCTTAATAGCAGGGAAGCATATTGGCATTGAACAGAACGAACCACAGAGACTAATTACAACATTTTGAGTTAATTTTAAAATCATGTAGTGAACCAAGAATTTGCATATTTTTATTAAAAAAACAACAAAAATTCTGGAAAACACTTAAAAAATTCATAATGAATTAAATAAATCACAATTATTTCTTCGTTGAATTTTTCAGGGTGTACCGATTCTAGAGGTACCATACCATTTGTGCTTAAAATTTCAAGTATGTTTTGTTCGTTTTGGGTTTAAAAGCACAGTATTAAACATTCTTAAAACAAACCTCATCTTAGGTTAGGTCTCTTATGCCATATAATCATATATCTTTGAATTGGGAATGATATTCACAAGCGCTGATATGGCTGCTCCCTATCCGACTCTCGTCACTCTAAAATAAAATGGAACCTTTTGGTCAACACACGATTGGAATTTTGTAATGTTTAATGTTTAAAATAATAGTCCGATACTTTTGTTTAAACAATACAAAGTTTTAAGGCCCTACCAACTGAGACTTCGTTCGATGATGCTGATAAAACAGTTAGCACAATTGCTTTAGGTGGTCAAAATCTTTAAAGTTTTAGTTTTGGTCGGTTTTCTATTAGTCTAGTAAAATCGGAGGCTTCAATGATGTCAGCAATTGTTATTTTAAAACACTTTGGTAAGTGTCAAAATCGAGAAGATAACTTTCGGCATATTCTGAACGTGAAACCAAGGATTCCAAAAAACATAGTTTATTATGGGTTTTGCTTTTATAGCTTTTTAACGACGTATTAAAATCTATAATTTAAATGAATGATACTTTCTTAACGATTTCAGTCTTTGTCGCAGAATATTGAACAGATAACAACAAATGTGCTAGATTTCAGAATTTCTTTACTTTTGCTATATTAGAACAGGATCAGCTTCAGCAATTTTCTTAATTTTGTTTTGGCTTGAGGTTCGGTTCACATTTGAAAACGAAAGGCTATGCTGACTTTGTCTGTGCCGAAGATTTTATACCCTTGCATATGCTGGATTTCAAATATCAGAGTTTAAGTACGCTTACATCAATATCAATCATTTTTATACCCTTGCAGAGGGTATATTGAAATTGTCCGGATGTTTGTAACGCACAGAAGGAAGCATCTCCGACCACATAAAGTATATGTATTCTTGATCAGCATGACGAGCTGAGTTGATATAGCCATGTCCGTCTGTCCGTCCGTCTGTCCGCCCGTATGTCCGACCGTCTGTTTCTATGCTATCTCCTCCGTCAGTTTTAAAGCTATCTTAACCAAACTTTGCACGAAGTCTTTTGGTTATCAATCGCTATAATTCTTCGTCGGAACCTGCGCCGGATCGGACGACCAGTACATATAGCTGCCATAGGAACGATCCGGTTGAAAATAAGTTCTAAAGCCTCAGAGAGAAAACTTTTTGTTTTCAATGCTTATCGCTCCCAAACTTTGTACAGAGCAGTATTATGTCACCACACAATTTAGCTAAGTTTGATCCAAATCGTACCACGGCAGCATATAAAAACGATGGGCCGAAAAATAGTTCTAGTGCGAAAATTTTTTTGGTTTTAATGGTAGCGTCTCTATAGTTTATAGTTATGAATATTATCTGTTTCGACACAATTTTGGAAAGTTACCAAAATCGGATGAATACTGGCAGGCATATATCATGCCACAAGGGTAAGCAAACTTCGTTCGAGCCGTAGTTAGCTTCCCTCTATTTTAAATGTTGACTTCTCAAAACTCAGTTATTAATAATATTTTATGCTTTCAAACGAAATTCTTCTACACAGATATATTGGGTTGCCCAAAAAGTAATTGCGGATTTTTCAAAAGAAAGTAAATGCATTTTTAATCAAACTTAGAATGAACTTTAATCAATATATAATTTCATTTTGTTCGATAACCTTTTTGCCATCTTCCCGGCAAAATTTTGTATTCACGCTCATGAACTTCGGCCTTTATCTGCAAAAAACTGAACCAAGTGCATTTTATACCTCACCATTGCCGAAAGTTTTACCATTTAAGGAGTTCTGCAAAGATACGAAATAAATGGTAGTCTGATTAAGGTCAGGGCTTTATATGGTGGATGCATCAAAACTTCCCAGCCAAGCTGTCCCAGTTTTTGCCGGGTCATCAAAGATGTCATGTATGTGATAATGAACGGTTGATTTTGGCATACATTTAACTTCTCTCCTATCTCACGCTCAGTTACATGACGATCCAATTCGATTAATGCTTTATTTGTTACATCATCAACTAATATTTGGCCGACCTGAACGTGGCTCATCTTTAAGTGAAAAATCTCCAAGAACGGAATTTACCTGAAACCAATTTTGACACTGTCTTTCTTTTAAGGCTTTATCACCATAACACATCACATAAATTTTTAGCAACTCTCTCTGCGCTTTTTCCTTTACGGGAAATAATAAAGTAAAATGTTAACAGGTAATAGTTACTGCTTAATAACCCGTTTTGCTTCGCTACAGCTTCAAACAGTATAGAACCAATGCACACCTACTTCTACCCACATCCCTCCCACCTCCACCAATTCAACAAACTTTCCAAACGTAGTTTCCACCCACATACCACCCACTTCCCACCCACTTCCCATTCATACCACCCGCTTCCCACCCATACCACCCACTTCCCGCCCACCCACACTTACCTTTTACGCCCACATCCCACCCACTTCAAAATAACTTTGCCATCCACATCCCATCCACATTCCATCCACTTCCCAGTTGGGCATCCCGGCGGTCATTTTCAACATCAGAAAAATGAAAACACAAATAAATTCTCATTATGACCTTACAAACCGTTTCAAGATGGGGGCGGAAATTAATGTTTTATTCGTTGTAGACTTCTGGGCAAAATAATAATACGCTGGTGGAGTCTTTATTTTATGGGCTGAAATAAGTATTACTGACATAAAATTTTTAAGGATAATTTTATTTAAATGTTGACAGCGACTACGCAGTAAATGGTCCATATATCTGTGCAATTTTGGATCACTCATTACACGACTCATTCACAAATTACACGACTAATGCGGGCTTCCAAGTCTTCCAAGTAGGTGGCTTATCGTTGAAGACTTTTGAATTGACGTACAGAAAATAGTCCAGTAGTGTGATATCACATGACCTAAGCGGCCAGTTGACAGGTCCGAAGCGCGAAAAAAGCTGCTCACCGAAATTATTTCATAATAAAGCCATTATTTCGCACTCTGTGTGTGCGGTAGCGCCTACTTGCTGAAACCAAATGTCGCAGAAATCAAAGTATTAAATTTTAGGTAACAAAATGTCATTTGTTATGGTGCGGTAGAGCTCGCCATGATCGACCGATGATTTCAGCAGCCCATCAACCACACCAAACAGAGCATTTTTGTGGATGGAATGCGAAAATTTTGTTGGTTGACGTATCAATTTATTTGTAATAATTTTACGCGAAAGCAGCGGATCTTCATTGATCTATAGCAGAGCCTATTGACTGAAATTTAAGCGCAAATTCAAGTCTGGTAATGATTTGTCCAACAATCCTTAACCAAAACCAGATGACAGAATGGCATCAGTCACACGTGGTATCTGAAAAAAGAATATTAAAAAAAAAAACCCTTTATGAATTACCCTTTACTAGTTATGCCTCAGTTAGGTTATAGGTAGTAGGTAGGTTATATGCCAACATTTAGGTCATACCGCGATTGTGTAGTTATTCCACATCCTCTGATGGCAATGAGCGATCGGAAATTTGAGAAACAATTGCAAAAAGTAGTATTTACCGTATTTCGAAAATATTAGAAACTGCATTATTAATTTAAGTTTAAAAGCATGGCATTACCATGCCAAGCCCATAAAGGTAAAGTTGAGAATGGAATACCCAAATCGTTCTATTACTTTGCTTGTGAAGTTATGGTTATTAAAAACTTTGCAACCTTTCGATCCAAAAACATGTGGAGATAATTTTAATAATTTTATTTCAATCAAAAAGAATCCAGAATGAATGGAGTGTGAAAATTCAAATTCATTTGGTCTCATCTCGGTTAATATATCCTGCAACCTAACGTCTCTTTATCATCACAGCAAAGGTAGAAAACCCCCATTAAGTATTTAGACTTGCAGCAGTGCAACTCAAGTGCCAAACTGCAGCGAAGCATCACTTATTAAGCCTCGGGCCAGGCAAAACTTCTTTTTCACTGCCAATCCCCGGTTAAGGGAACAGAAAAGGTGTTGCCTATACCTGGTCCTTGTTGCAATTTCCCGACTATGCTAATGCCTCATTGTGGGTGAGCAGGCTACAATAGCCACTAATCAGCTTTCTGTGAAACACGCGCGAGCACTAGGTGCTAATGCTATTTTTCAGCTTCGGCTCACCTAAAAGTTATGTGTGTGGCAGGTGGGTTGGATTTTCGTTGCCTACTTTTGGGAGTTGCGCGCCCAACCACTCGGTTCTCCATTTGCCTTTGCCTGCAACACTTGGCTCTGTGGCTGTGATTTATTTACCGTTGAAATTATCTTGTTTTGCGGTTTGATGCATCGCATTGCCAAAGTAACTTTATTTTGCACTCGAAACCTTTTTGCACTGCGCGGCGCAGAGATAAAAATTTACGTTTCTTTCCCCCTCTCTCCCTCGGTATTTTTTTTATTTTGTGTGCACGTTGGCTTTTCGTGTTGCTAACTTTTTAACTAACGTCGACTTGGGTGAAAATTGACTTTGGTAGAAGCGTTAGGCGTTCCACTTTGAAGCAGAAAACTTTTGTGTTAGACTATCAATATTTGCGCCAGTGTGGGCGTATTTATCTAGCTGCAGTTTGAAGTTTTTCTGCATGCTGTGGCCGGAGAAGCGCAACACTTTAGTTTAATTGGCAACCAGGCGAATTGTGTACATTTTGAAGTAAGAGTTAATATTGAAGTGCTGCTTGGGGTTTTCGAGGCATAAGTTTTTGCTAATGTGACACTTGAACTTTCAGTTTTCCCTGACCACCAACCCAGAGAGCTAAGCAAACAAGAGTGATCTGAACGAGGTATTCTTTTACCGGGATTTGTTAGGCCAGCTCTGGCTAGGCCACATGTACATGAAAACCCAATATCAAAGCCAACCACACGTCATGGTCACACACTAACCGGGAAATATTATTTGGTTTTCCATGTTTGTTAGAGTGCGCTTGTCAGTGACACTGTGTGTTTATCATGCTTAAATGGCTTACACAATTTTAATAATCCCTGTCCAACAAATGCAGCCACAGTGCGGACAACTTTGCAGCGAAGCAGAATAGTGGTCATGACAATGGGAATACCATTTGGATAAATCGCAAAAGAAAAGCACTTAGGACCGACTATACATTATCTAGGTAGCTGCTTTGTGCCTGATATACTCTATAAACAATGCAACTATGAAGACTGTAATGTTAAGCAAAGTTTGCTCATGTATATCAAAACTATTTCTAGATTTGGACAATTACCAAGTAACCTCAATAAATTCCCTGGAGGACCTTAGAATTACAGTTCGGTGTGAAAATTTAGCAGTCGAATGCCCCGACTGCAAAATATCCTGTACCAAGTAATGTAGTTCCTATGGCTTTGATTTCCTAAGTTAATATTGATTTAAATTCTTCGACTGAATACATTTTAGTGCGGCTTGACATGCTTCTCATAATTTAGAATTTACCTTTTTTGATAGGCCTGCTTCTTATTTTAATATTTATTTGAATAAATGGGGCGGCCCACTTTTGCTCCGATCTTATTATGGTAGGGGAGAGTCTCCGGTTGTGGCCACGCTCCGGTTGTGGACACCCCAGTCTAGTTTTTGACAGGTGACAGATGCCGCCAAACTGAGTAATGTCAAACTTGTAGTTTGACAGTACACATAATCTGAGCCAATACCGAAGTGTAAACACGCATTTGGTTTCTCGCTGTGAGCAAATAAAAAAAATCGTGAATATTTTTCCGAGTTTCTTTTTTTTTTAAATCGTTAAATCGAAGCAAATCATTGAAAAGTGGTGAGTATTATACTTTGTTATTTAGTGCATTAAGTGTACTTTGTGATGTGATATCAAGTGTTTGTGTCGTTTAAATTTGCTGAACAAAATAAAAAATGGCTACCATTTCCAAGAATGGACACACTTTTGCACCGGTTGTGGACACCCTCGTTTTATGTGTTTAAAGCGTGTGTTTGGCCATAAAACTGTTAAATGTCGTTGTTTATGTGAGCGAAACATATTTTAACAGCATTTTTGTGAATTTTTGTGGATTTTTAGCCATGTCATCACCAAAAAAAAACGTCCGATTCAACAAAAATCAATTTTAATGGGCTGGTCGATGCCATTCAGCAATGCCTCATCTATAAGAAGGCCGTCAAAGCTACAGCCAGGGAATATTGGCTTCCTTCCTATAGGCTTGAAATCCAAAACATCCCCGGTTTGGTGTGCGGGACACTCGACTTGGCACTGACGCCAAAAACAATCAAGTCCGGTTTTCGTAAGCCCGGTATTGTTCCGTTTGACCCTGATGCTTTCTCCGAAGCTGACTTCATTGAGGCTGTCGAACGAAATGCAGTAGAAGTCGCCACAGAAGCTGATCTTGATGAAGACAATCAGCGTCGTATCATCGATTCCGCCGATCCCAATATTGGGCGAGAAGAAGAGGTGTTAAACTCCCCCGAACCATCCACTTCACGAGCGATTTCGGCTAGCCGCTTATCACTGTTGGATGAAATTGGGTCGGTGCAAGGAACTTCTCTGAAAAAGCAATCAAATCGCGGTCGCAAGCCAATGCAAATCACTGTGCAAACTTCTCCGGAAAGCGACGAGGTTTTGCGCGAGAAGGCAAAAATATCAGCTGAGCGCGCAGCCAAGCGTGATTCTGAGTCGCACCAGAAGAAGACCCCCCAGAAACGTGGCCGGCCAAGCCGTCGGCCAAACGCGGTGCCAAGAAAAAAGCGTCTTCGACATTGGAAGAAGACGAAGATGTCGACTTCTAAAAAAACTAACCGCTGCAAATTCGATCCATTGCGATGTTTGCGATCGTCCTGTGCATTTGAAGTGCGCTGGCATGACGGCCAGCAATTTCACATGCAAAAATTGCATTTTTTGGCATTGAAGGCCATAATTTTTTGATTTTTTTGCCACTGAAGGCCATTATTTTTTGTTCTTTTTGCCACTGAAGGCTTCCTAAATTAATAAACGCTCTTTTTTCATCATTTGACCATTTCACTTCATATTTTTCCATTTCAATTTTACAAGAGTGTCCACAACCGGGTACAAAAAAAATGTTGTCCAAAAATCATCACTTCATATACATGACTGCAAATTGTTTTCCATTTGTCTAAAACAATAGGTTACTTCAGGGGAAAGTTAGCTAGAGTCTCTAGCTTTACAATGATGTTCATATCACCGCATAATGTTGACTTGGAAAAAAGATTAGTGAAAAACGCAAGTGTGTCCACAACCGGAGACTCTCCCCTATACAAAATAGATAGATATTGGGCCTAAACTTAATATATATTAAGTTACAAGGTTCAAAATTAAAAATTTTGGCTCCGACAGTTTTTCGCGATCAAAAGGAGAAGGAGGAAAAGGAGGACAAACTTGATCTGACATACATGTAACAATTTGTGGCTCTGTCTATTATAGTCCCTAAGATCGAAGCGTTCTTACAGACAGGCAGTCGGATAGACGGTCTATAAATGGCTATATCGACTCGGCTGTTGATGCTGATCAGAAATATATTTATATATACCTTCATGATCCCCTTTAAAGTGTATGCGTATACGTATTAACAGTGGCGGAAGTCGACTTAGCCGCCCCTTCCCCCTTGAATCGTTCTACATTTTAAACTTATTTATAAAATTAAGTTATTCTTATTCTTTGCATTAAAAACTTCTCTGTAACATAAAGGGACGTACGCACGATTTTGATTAGGGATGACAAAGACCTAAAGTTGCTATCATAGACATTGTTGAGTATTATTGGAAATTAATTCTTTAACTGTGGGATATATAAGAAGGATGCGCCGCAGGCGAACATTTTTTTGCAAATGCCGTGGAATTGTTTTTTACATACTACCTTAACCAAAATTGAAAAAAAAATTTACTTCGATGGACCGAAACAAAAATTATTTCGAGGTCGAACATAGTTTTCTGGTTTGTTGGCAAATGCGTTTCGAATTTAGTTTTTTACTCCAAAATAACTTTCTTTGTATTTTGCCTGCAGAGGTTTTTACTGGTGGCTGATATTATTGGACGAGTTGGCAAAGATGCTTAAGTTTAGAAAGAGAACATGAGATGGTCCTGCTCATTGTGGATCGCGAACTATGAAGAATTAATGTGAAAATATTATTTGGTGTTTGTTAATTGTTCTTTTATAATAGAAAGTATAAATTTGTGCTTTTTCCATGTAACATAGGATTAAATAACTCATTCTGTATGGATTAAAAAGTATATTTGAAAACCACTTTCTGATTTTGCTCATATGGTAGAAATTTTTGGTTTTTAAATATGGAAAATGTGGTTATTTTTTGATAAAAAGCGATTATTTTTAAATTATTGTTTAGTTGACACAACATTTGTTGTATAATTCCAACCAAATTTCGTGGTGACAGCGCTGCCATTGACTTCTTAAAACGAGCTCGAGCTGCTGCTTCAACTTATTGTATTATTTTATCATTAAATCAATCGTGCTTATTGTGCAATGTTTGGAAAATCACAAAAAGAAAACACTAATGTGAATATTTGTCTCTACCCAATGCACTACATCTGGTATTCACGGATTACATAAATATTGTTGGTTAGCAAAATATCTGATACCAAATTTAACTTATTGGACTATTCGAACCTTCTTTAAATATTCGAAAGCTTGTGTGAACTAAGTGTTGACCATTGTACTATAATGGGTGTTAATTTAGTTTCAAATTGAATATAAATTATGTTCTATAATAAGCATTGAAAACACAAAAAGCAAACCGAACAAAAACAGGGAGTGTAATTTTAATTAAAACAAACCGAAAGCCTGAATGCATTGTTGTCTATATGTACTTACTTATGCATGTGTGTATGCTTTATCCCGGCTGATTATATTTAGTCGCGCCCGTACAACTTTTGGTCATAATTGTAAGCCGTGTTTTTGTTGTTCGCTGGAGCTGTCATTATAAATTTCATTTATGCCAAACGGAAGTGCCGTCTGTGTGTCTCCATGTGGCTGTATTGTTCTAGTTTACTAGCCATTGCACTTGTCCAAACCACACTCACCGCAATAATTGCCTGGCGAATCAATATTAAAATTAATTTAAATAGTTTGTCAGTTGACAGTTCAGTGGTTGTTGAAGTCTGGATGTATATCGTAGTTTACCAACTGTGAAACATAGATTCAGTTGTATTTTAGGTGTATGATGATTTACCTCATTCATCTATATTTGCACATTAACCGAAATTCAATAATGCGTATTACACAAGCCAATCTAATTGCAATTTGCATTATTGTTCTGTGAATATCCATGCAAAATGGGTATTTAGTTACATGCATAAACAACAATGCTCAGGGGCACTTGTGCGCTTAGTAAGAGAGTTGAAAGAACAATAAATGCAAGACAAAAACAGCACAAGTTGTGGTCTCAGCAAATGGAAAAGATCTCTGGGGGAGGGGGGAGTTCTCTATGATTGACTTGTACATCACAAGTTTAAGACATAAATTTACATTGAATTAGAAAACCAAATTATTCAAATTAAAGCTTTCTTTTGATTGTTATTCAATGATCATCGACCACAATGCTTAAAACAAGTCGTCACAAAACAGAGTTTCCAAAGATGTGGCCGGTTCAAGTTTTTGCTACAAACGGGGTAAAATTTCTTCAAAATAGCAACAAAGATTATGACTTAAAATGATAACGATAAATAAATTATTTAAACCAAGTCAAATGCCGTTGATTGAAGCGTTTTTAATCAGGCAAACTCCATCGCAGTCGAAACGCTTTGGAGACGAAGTCGTTGAAGTTTTTTACCTTAAATGGACCGATATGCCATAGGTAAGGGACTATTTGATATATTGTTAGTCCGAGAAAATAAGGTAATCGACTTCTGCGCACCTTAACGAGAAATTCGAAGATTGGAAGTCATCCTGGCAACAGAGCGATGCAGCCGCGAAGCTGTTGGCTAACGTGAGCGGCAAGCTCTCAATCAAGCGTAGGCGTCAAAAGAATTCCGACAAAAAAAAAATATGTAATGAACCACTTAAGCCGTGTGCCAATTCTTATAAGGGCAGCCACTGAAACATATATGTACAATTTGGTGATTCCGCTGAAAATGTACATTCTCAAAAAAACCATAGCACGTTTTGGAAAAATAGTGTTATAGAAATCCATGGAGATTTTGACCTCGTTTGGTTTGCAAAAAAATCGAGTTGTAAGGGGTGTGTCTATGCTAATGGTCCATCTCTATCAAGTCTATCACAAGGGTTGCCCTTTCTCGCATTTCCCATCTTCTACTTATGAGTTAATTTGATGTTCAAATTATATTTTTTGATTGTGTTATATGTTTTATGATGCATTTTTTTATTTTATTCAAATCTAAGCAGGGAAGCAAAGGACTGGTTTGGTTCAGTGGTGCTCACGACGCGAGATTTTATTATATATTATATTTTATGAAGGCCCGTTTACCGTTTCAAGTTCGGAATATTATGATTTCTAAAGTAAATAGGTGGAAATTGAACTGCTAGAAAACATTTTAAAATGCTTAATTAAGTGCTTCTTACAAACGCTAAAGTACAGAATATGGAGAATATTGTCCCGTAGAGGAAATGGGATACTCACACAAATCAATTGGCAAATTTTCAAGGACGAAATGTAGTCTAATAACAGGGTCGGTAAAAAAAAAAAACTGTAAAACTTAATTTAACGTAAGGCCTCGCGCACACATGCGGTTGAAAGATGAACTGACTCTAGAACTTAAGTCTGATATTGACAAATAACCTCGCTCCGTGCATGCACAAGAAGCACTGGTTTGATCTTTAAAATTTTGTTGTAAGTTCAGCTTTGCGGAATCACTCTAACATATTTGTTTATTTCAGCTTGACGACGTTCTTAAACATCATGGTCAGCCGTATGTTCATCTTTTAGCATGTGTGTGTGCCCTAAAGTTGGAAAAACTTATTTTAAGGAACCGATTAAAATTAACAAATTTTCAAGTACCATTGTCCGTAGGTAAGCGCTAAAAGCGGTAAAACTTGACAATGAACTTAACCGAACCAAACCGTGTTTCCTGATAGTTTCCGGTTTGGTTCTTCGTTTTCGAAAGGACGCCGGTTTGGTTTATTAGCTGAATTTGCGGTTCGTTGCGATTTGGTCCGGCTCGGTTCAGAACCGGTTTGCATCCCTGAATTTAAGTCAGATTCTCCAAAAATAATATGGAAAATTAAAAAATTTGTTTGCGTCAATCATAAAACATAGTTTGGCAACCCTAAATGTAGAGGGCGCCAGCTGACGTTGAGTAGCGAGTTTGATTGTCAGCATTCGGTTGCAAACAATTATTGAAACGCGAATTTTAATATTAAAACAATTAAAATATTTAATTCATTTGAGGCAACGTAAGCAGAAAAAATAAAATTGCTTACAATTCCAAAGCTAATTTGCAGGGACCGTAATCATTATAAGTTTTATTTTAAAAATCTCGAAAAATTGATTATAAAATGATTTTTACGATTTTCTTCAAAAATAATGATTATTTTTGAGTAATTAAATAAAACTTAAATAATAATAATTATTTCTGATCAAAAAAATAAAACTCAAAAAAATAAAGATTAAAAATGAGTTTTATTTTTTTTGCTCAAAATAAAACTCAAACTTAATTTACGGCTTCTGTGTTAAACCTTTCATATGATACACCACATGTCCTTTAAGGACGAATATTAAGGACCTACTATTTTCTATTAAATTTCATTTATTCCTCTGCAATCGTGGCATTCTCGGCGTAAATGTGCAATACATTAACTCTGATCAAATTATTATAAAGACGTTGGGTCTGATTGAGCTAAAGACATCGCACACATCGCAAAATCTTTGCAGTGAAATTAAGACACTTTTGATGAATTTAATTTACGCAAAGACCAAATATACACCATCACTACTGATAATGGCAGAAACATGGTAAAAACAGTCGACATAATGAATAGCGAAGTTTCTGATGATGATGACTTTAACCATGTCGCCGAAGAAAACTTAAATGTTGAAGAGCTCTCAAGAAATTTAAAAACAAATTCTATTAGCTGTGGAAATGTGGAAATCTGCCAAAATTGTACCTATTTTAAAGGCAAATAATGACTATAGGCCGATATCCCTACTACCTTTCTTGTCCAAAGTCTGCGAACAGTTGATTGCTAACCAAATTAATTTGTATATGGTCTCCAATAAACTGTTGAATCAGAACCAATCTGGTTTTCAGAAAAATAAAAGTTGTACGACGGCGATCTTGAAAATTACTGAAGACATTAGAAATAATATAGACAATGGACAGGTGACGTTTTTGACTCTGTTAGATTACAGTAAGGCGTTTGATACGGTTAATCATGATGTGCTCTGCTCCAAGCTCAGCAAGCTGTATAATTTTTCTAGCACAGCGTCAAAGCTGCTTCGCTCATACTTGACCGAACGATGTCAATCAGTGGTAACCTCGTGCAGTGCTTCGTCCTTTTTTGTCACTTACACGTGGAGTACCGCAGGGATCGGTTCTGGGACCTTTGCTCTTTTGTGTTTATGTTAATGACTTACCAGCTGTGATGTCAAACTGTGATGTACTGTGATATGTATGCAGATGATGTGCAACTGTATGTTAGTCGTCCTGTCAGTAAAATTAGTGAATGTATTGATGTGTCAAATAGGGAACTAAGTAATATAAGTGACTGGGCTAAAAGAAATGAACTGGGACTCAACCCATCCAAATCGAAATGCTTGGTCATTTACAAAAAACTTTTAAATACAGATGAATTAAATAATTTAAAAATCGAGAACAGCAATATTGAGTATGTTGCTCAGGCGAGTAATCTAGGTTTTACCTTTAATAAGACCATGACCTGGGGTGATCACATAAAAAGGGCAGTGCGCAAAACGTATGGATTACTCAGAGTTCTCTACATGACACAGACTCTTCTACCAGTAAATTTACGGCTCTTAACAGCTCTGGCCTCTTCTATGGGGTTGAAGTCTTTGGAAACAGTGATGCCATTTCGAGACAAAAGCTCAATGTTGTTTTTAATAACATTGCCAGATATGTATACAATCTAAAGCCAATGGACCACATCTCAACCGCTGCATGCCAAATCTTTGGGCTGCCCTTAAATAGATGGAAAGACATGAGAGCCCTCATATTATTACAAAAGATTATAAATACAATGACTCCACAGTACCTGTACGATAAACAAAAATTTACCTCTTCAAGATGGACCAAAAACATTGTTTGACAAAGATTTTCACTATCTAGTTCAAAGAAACATTTCTTCATAAACGCTGTTCGTCTCTGGAATCAGTTACCTCATAGGATTAAAAATAATAGTAGCGCACACTTATTTAAAAATCACTTATTAATACATCTAAAATAGGAACTAAAACAGTAAATCAAGAAAATAATTATAAGTAAATAAGTAATAAGTAAATAAATCTCAATGTTAATGCTAGTTTAAATACATATATACCATTTTTAGTATAAGTAGTAGTATAAGTTTATGTTTTATATATCGGTTTGTTATCTGTCGTGACTAGTGAATTAAAAATATGCTTCGCATGTATCACTAGGAATATTCGAATAAATACAATACAAATACAATACACTGCAATGCCCCTGCGAGGCGCAAAATCAGCAGATTTGGCAAACAAATTTTACACCCAAGCAATATCAGTAACTTAGAACTCACAAAAATCCTGGCTTTTGTACAGGAAATAGGGCTGCTAGCAACAGACCAAAATTTGTAATTTTACTTATCAAAATTTACTTATTAAAAATCTCCTAACAAAGCACTAGAGATTTAAAACTAACCGAAAAAGACTTTTCTGTGCCACCGAGAATTGGGTTTGGGTTGAAATTTGGTTGGAAGAGATTTCTGTGATACCGCTGATAGTGTTATAACAAATTATTTTCAAATTGTACAAAATTGGCCGAATGTAACATATATGCGTCAGTGGCATCAGGCAATAGAAACGAGAAGGCCAAGCTAACTTCGTCTTTCCGAAGTTTTTATACACTTGCAAATGTTTTAATACATCAGAGTTTAAGAACGCCAGCATTAAAACAAACAATTTTTCTAAATAAAACCAACTTTTCGACTGGTAGTTCCTATGGCAGCTATAAGATATAAGATATAGTCATCCGATTTTGACCAAAACTTCCAAATCTTTGTAAAAGCGCATAATATTAATAATTGCTGATGTGAGACACGTTAACATTGAAAACAAAAAATTTTCTTTTTTTTCTTATTAAAACTCACTTTTTGACCGATAGTTCCTATGACAGCTATAAGATAGAGTCATCCGATTTTGACAAATACTTCCAAATCTTTATAAAAGCGCATAATATTAATAGTCGCTGAAGTGAGACACGTTAACATATAAGGCCAAACTAACTTCGTCTTTGCCGAAGTTTTTATACCCTTGCAAATGTATTATTACATCAGAGTTGAAGAACGCCAGCATTAAAACAAACAATTTTTATACCCTTGGAGAGGGTATATTAAAATTGTCCGGATGTTTGTAACGCATAGAAGGAAGCATCTCCGACCACATAAAGTATATGTATATATTCTTGATCAGCATGACGAGCTGAGTTGATATAGCCATGTCCGTCTGTCCGTCCGTCCGTCCGTCCGTCTGTCCGTCTGTCCGTCTGTTTCTATGCTATCTCCTCCGTCAGTTTTAAAGCTATCGTAACCAAACTTTGCACGAAGTCTTTTGGTACAAATACGCTGCACATTTGTCCGAACCGGCCGGATGGGATGACTGTAGCATATAGCTGCCATAGGAACGATCGGTTGAAAAAGTAGTTCTAGTGAAAAAAACTTTTTTGTTTTCCATGCAAACCTCTCCGAAGCTCGAATTTATAAGTTCTTTATGATTTCACATAATTTCAGCAAGTTTTATGCCAATCGGGCAACTATATAGTATAGCTGCCATACAAAAGATAGATCTGAAAAAAGTCTTAGTATGAAAAACTTTTTTGTTTTCCATGCTATCGCTCCCAAACTCGTTACTGATCAATATGATATGCTAACACACAATTCTGTCAGTCTGATCCAAATCGGATGACTATAGCATATAGCTGCCATAGGAATAATCGGTCGAGAAAATAGTTTTAGTGAGAAAAACTTTTTTGTTTTCTATGGTAGCGTCTTTGTACGTTCCAGTTATAAATATTATCTGTCTCAACACATTTATAGAGATTTTGATCAAAATCGGATGAATATATCGTATAGCTGCCATATAAAAAACTGGCAGAAATATATCATGCTCCAAGGGTATATAAACTTCGCTCGAGCCGAAGTTAGCTTTCCTCTATTTTTATACCCGTTACTCGTAGAGTAAAAAGGGTATACTAAAGTCGTGCAAATGTATGTAACAGGCAGAAGGAATCATTTCCGACCATATAAAGAATATATATTCTTGATCAGCATCAACAGCCGAGTCGATTTAGCCTTGTCCGTCTGTCCGTCCGTCCGTCCGTCTGTATGAACACCTAGATCTCAGAGATGCTAAGAGATAGAGGTTTGACATGTATGGGACAAATGCTTCTTTTACCTGCACGCAGATCAAGTTTGTTTCAAATTTTGGCCACGCCCCCTCCCGCCCCCGCAATTTGGAAAAAACGTTATATCTCCTATAGCATTAAAGATTGACGATTCGTACCTTGTAGAGATAGTTAGTAATTAGCAAACTGAATCGATTTGCTAAAAAATGATAAAGATCGGATGAACGGTTCTCAAGTTATGAGCAAAAAAGTGAACCAAGCCCCCCCGCTACCACCCCTCCCACCCTAAAAAATGTTGCATACTTTTCGGATGGTCTCACTAAGGAACGCTGGAACATTGTTAAACATGTTTTTTCATTAGTAACGGGTATATCGAAGTCGGTTACAGCCGACTTTAACTTACGCTCTCGTTCTAACTAAAACCAACTTTTCGACCGATTGTTCCTATGACAGCTATAAGATATAGTCATCTGATTTTGACCAAAACTTCCTAGTTTGCGTAGAAACAGACAGACGGACAGACAGACGGACGGACAAATCTCAATTGACTCAGATCGTCACCCTGATCAAGAATATAGTATATAGTTTATAGGGTCGGAAATGAATATTTCTCTACGTTGCATACTTCTGTGCAAAATTATAATACCCTTTGCAAGGGTATAAAAATAAAGAAAATTTTTCGATCAATTAAATACTTATATATAGTCAAGTTGTTCAACAACATTTTAAAATTAGTCGCACTCTTTAGTTTTCACAGATTTAGCTAAGTTTTACTTATATACAAATTGCCAAAAACCCCACTTCCATTTTTTGTCGCGTGGCTTTATCTTGGAACCACCTGCGGGGTGTGCTCTCTACTTTACCACTAAATAAAGTGCTTCGAGAGTGCTATAAGTTTAAGTAACAGAAGAAAAAGAAAAATATTTTAATTTGACTTTAATTTCACTTTAATGCGTACGATTGTCGCGATATCATGGAAATACCCATATACTTTATAGGGTCGGAAATGATTTCATATAACAAACTGGCAGCATAAATCTTGCTCCAAGGGTATATAAACTTCGGTCGATCCGAAGTAAGCTACAGCAGTTTGGTTAGCCTATTCACCTTAAGGGTTCAGCATATCCTCTTCAGAAAATTTAACTCTGTTCTTTACTTACCCCGGCATCCTCTGACATAATGAGTTTTCGTCCATTTGATGGCCCCTCTCTCCCAAGGGGGCCCAAGCTCAAAGCTCATCATCAACTTGTCAGCTGCCACGCCTCCATTACCAGGAATGACTATTGAAAAACGGTTGACCAAAAATGACGCGCAAATGTTGGCAACATTAAATTAAAGCATCGTAAACTGGCGCAAACCGCACGCGAAATTTATGCATATAAATCAGGCAACATGGCCGGCTCGTGCGCTGATTGACGTGTGCCAGCCAAACTACTGCTAATTTGTCGGGGGGAAGGCAGCTACTGTCGTCTCTTAGCGAGGCGATAAAAAAAAGATGAACGAAAATGAAAAAAAAATGGAACAACAGCCAAAAACAAGGCAAACCAAGTCAAGCCAAACCAAAGCAAACAACAACAACAGGAACGAAATGTGCCGAAATTCCATCAAAGCGACGTTTTACGGATAAAACATTTGCATATTTTGATTGGGCACGCCCAGTTTTGTGCGCGCAGTGGGCGAACAAACAATGGGGAGACCAACAAGCACAATAATGGGGGGAAACTACGCCGATCCACGAGCCGGGCTACACCCATCGGCCAGCTAACTCCCCGGCTGGTCCATCATGCGGCTGACATGACGTGACGCGGCAGCGATTTTTACACTTTGCACTTTTTGCTGGGATGCCAGGGATAGCTTGGCACTTTTCAAAAGTTACTTTTGTGCTTTTACTTGGCACAGCACAGTACAGGGTATTAAGCTGGAGTTGCTTACTCTGACTATGGCTTTGCCGGTCAGTTTCTTCTTTTGTTTTAAGTGCACGTTTTAGTTGAGCTTCACTTTTTGTGGCACATTTTGGCAGCATGGCGTCGCCTGCGTCATGCGGCAATAAATCTTCATTTTCGCTATTAAAATGTTGTAATATTTTCGGTTCCTTTTTTAATGTTTTTTTTTTGCTGATTGTCCTTGTCGCTGTGCGTTTGGAAATTCTTTTTAGAGCCTCATAAATAAAAAAATAAAAATTGAATTGCTTGCCTCGTTTGGCGATTTTTCCCCCGTTTTGTGGGTGCCGCTTAGATTTGATGGTTTAAAGCTTATTTATGCTCTCTTAGCTGGAAATAGTCCCAACGATAAGTTCAACGCTAGCTACTTGATTTTAATGTCCACTGCTGATGTCAGCTCACTGACGCACTGCGTATACGCCCTGGGAATGGAACAGGGCGAGGCGTTGAATGCACTTTGGCTGCTTTTTGGTGAGTTGTCACGCTGTGAACGTTATCGAATTAAAATATTTGTCACAATTCAAAGCTTTATGGCAATTTGCAAATTGCATTGCAAACGGAGCCACCTGCCGAGCTACGGGAGTTGGCTTTGTCAGGTGCCCATTGTACGTACGTACGTACGTGTGTGTTGTGGCATTTTGCATAATTTCATATGCCAGCAGCAACACGCACGACAAAAATGTCCCGCATCGCATGCAAGTCAATCATCAAATGTACCAACCTGGCAAAAGTTCAAAGATATTGAATAGCAATTTTAAATCAGATTTTCCATAGTGTTGATTGAATGACACAGCTGGACAGGAGTCGAAGCTTTAACTTGCTTATAGAGTGAGAGGATTGATTCTGTCTTGTTAGCCATAGGACATTTTTTTAATGACTAATTGTTTTTAAACTAGCTAGTCTCTAACGGCACGAGCACATAAGTTGTTTGGTCACAGTTTAATAACGAGACACACACAACACCACAATGTAGGCAGGTCGATTTTTTAAGATTCTTCAGGATCAAACTTCAGTCATGTCTCTAGCTACTCTTGATCCCTCGACCTATATGTTTTCTAAGAGAGTTCTTGGGTATGCTTTTGACGCAAGGTTTTGCTGATGGATGATAGTCGAGTGGGCTAAGGGGTCGCACATTTGTTCAGGCTTGAATGACACTTTCAATTTTTAGGGACACTTTTAGTCCCAATTTTTTGTCTATGGGCAAAAGTCGTTGGTGTAAGCGAGTCAGAGTATGCTTGAATACGCCACAGAATGTATTTGAAGAGGCTGAAATGATGCACAGCAGCACATTTAGTTTATGAATTACAAATTGCGACAATAATTGTCTCTAAAAATTGAAAGTGTCATTCCAGATAGAGCATCCAAATTTTCAATATAGACTCTTATTTCAAATTTTTGCCATGCCCACTACCTAACTTCACTAAAAATTGTTGAACACACTCCACAATTTTAAAGATATCGATCTCTACCTTAAAGCTACCTTAAAGCTATATACCCAGCATCTATGATTTTATTAAATAGTCTTAAGGATCGGTTAATAATTACCTAAGTTATAGGATTTTGCCCAGAAGTTTGCAACGCATAGAAATAATTATTTCCGACCCTATAAACTGTATATATTGATCAGGGTGACGAGCTGAGAATATTGAGCTTTGTCCGTCCGTCTGTCTGTTTCTACGCAAACTAGTCTCTCAGTTTTAAAGCTATCGAGCTGAAACTTTGCACAGAGTCTTCTTTTTACTGCACACTGCATCGGAACCGACCGGATTGGATGACTATATCTTATAGCTGCCATAGGAACTATCAGTCGAAAAGTGGGTCTTTGTGAGAAAAACTTTTTTGTTTTTAATGTTAACGTCTCCCACTTCAGCGATTATTAATATTATACGCTTTTACACAGATTTGGAAGTTTTGGTCAAAATCGGGTGACTATATCTTATAGCTGCCATAGGAACCAGTGGCGTACGCAGGGGTGGAGGGGCTTTTGGGGATTAAACCCCCCCTGGCCGACATGGAATATATTTTTATATGCAAAATACTAAACTAAGAAAGAAGCATCTAAAGACAAATTAGTAAATTTGACCCTACTGAACAACAATTTTGAAAAAATGTCATCGCTAGACCGCGATTTATAAAGAACTATTATACATTTAAGTCGAGGCGGTCATCGAAGGAATCCTTTTTTAATTAATTTTGAAAATTTCCGATTTTGTTCTACAAATATATGAATTCTTTTTGCCAAATGTCAAATAACTAAGAACATATTAAAATTTGTGTTTAACTACAGAGCTTAAAAGCAATAGCAAAATACAAATGACGTGCACAACAGTATTTGATTTGAAATAATTTTATACTTGAACGTAAAATTTTAAAATTTGCTCTTCACATCTCGCAAAGTCTTTCAGAGATTATTAATTTAGGGCTCTGCGAAATAAGGCCCCAATGAAAAGAGGCCCCAAAAATATAATGAAATAAGGCCCCAACAATTTATATAGAAAACAACAACCACTATTTTTTTATAAAATTTGGGGCGTTATTTTCTTTTTTGGGCATTATTTCCTATATAAAATTTCAAAATGAAATAAGTCCTCAAAAGAAAAAATGAAATAAGACCGCAAAACTAATTTTTGGGGTACTGTTTCCATTTTATAAGGAAATTTACAGAGTATTATATCATATGAAATTACATCCCAAACTTGGGGCATTCTTTAATTTTTTTGGGCTTTATTTAATCGCAGTGTGGTCTTATTTCATACTTTAAATTGGGCTACTGTTTTGTTATGAAATAACACCCCAAATTTGGGGCCTTTTTTCATTTTATATTTTCGGGACTTATTTTCTGCGCTTTGTTAATTAACTTATAAACTCATTACCACGTGCGATTTAAAAAAAATTTCCCTGCGGCGCTATTTCTTTTTCCCACTATTATCACTAAACCAGGGACTAAACCCGAAATTAATTTCAGTTTGAGTAAAGGCATTTATATTGGCCTGAAGCTTTTTTACTTGTACAGCAATCGGACAGAAACACTGAAACAATTTAATGAATCAACCTCTTTGCTCTATCACTCAGTGTGCCCCGCGTTTTGAACCCTTTTTTTTGACGGTAAAAGGCATTTGTGCTCAACCTTAACTTGCAGAATTTCGTTTAGCTTCATGATAAAAATGGCAAGCCAAATAAAAATAAAAATAATTATTTTGAATTCATGTTGAACAAGAAATGGTTTGAAAATTATGCAGCAAATTATGGGCGAAATTGAATATTTGTGCTGTAATTATTAAATTATTTCAAATCAAATAAATGTTATACCAGAAACTTCGACGTGGAAATAGTGCAGTTGAATTCTAGAAGTAACTCCGAAATTGTAATAGTATCAAAAAAAAAAATTAAAAAGGTATAGCCTTAGTTTTCGCCTTTGAAATGTACACACCAGCAAGATCTAATGCTACTCGCATATGCCGATAATATTGAAAGTATCGGCAAACCCGATCAAGCGGTAAGCAGGGCGTTATCAGAGTTTAAGAGGCAGTCTGAACTAATGGGTTTAGCGGTAATCGAGGACAAAACGAAATACCTAGTATCCACGGACAGAATGTCCTTGCGTCTTGGACAATCTGTTACAGTGGGAGAATGCAACTTTAAAGTTGTACAGGATTTTGTCTACCTCGGAACGACGATAACCAGCGACAACAACATCATCAGAGACCTCACGCAAAGAACGAAAATTGCCCTATACAAGTCGCTTATTATCCCAGTCCTGCAATATGGCGCAGAAGCATGGACAATGACAGCAGCGGATGAAGCGGCGATTGGAGTGTTTGAACGAAAAATTCTTCGGAGAATTTATGGGCTTGTAAAAGTTGGCGATGATTTCCGCAAATGAAAGCATGACGAACTGTTTGAACTCTATGGGGACACCTGTCTGGTCAAGCGCTTATAGCAACAGCGGCTGCGCTGGTACGGACATTTCACTAGGATGGACGAAGAAGCTCCAGTGAAAAAAGTGTATTGATCGAAGGCGGCAAGAGGGGGAGACCTCCACTAAAATGGGAAGACCAGGTGACAATTGGTGCCAGCTCGCACGGAGAAGAAGTGACTGGAAAGCATTAATTGCAGCGGCCGAGACCGTCAAACGGTTGTGATGGCCAACAAGGAAAAAGAAAGAAGAAGAAGATCTCGAAAGGGATTGTAGTAAGCACATTTGGAATGATACAAGTTCAAAATGCATGGACCAATCCTTAAAAGATTGAATTGTATAGAATATCCTGGAAGTCGAGATTGAATTTTCAAGCTGGTGCCGGGCTTACTTCAAGATTTAAATAATTTAAAATATCTCGACGTTTTTTTTTCTGTGTAACATGTCATTTCAATACTTGAGTTTCTGGCATTTAATTAAAATTTTAATTAAAAATTTACGTTTTCTTGGTGGCAATAACGAATTTTACTCATAAGCTTATTTGCATAATGTTTCGAAAGCTGGTAATACCCAAAATGGTCAATGTTGTTCAAAGGCAATTGCTGGTATAAAATTGCCCATAATCCGCGAACCAAAGCTTCCTTGGTGAATCTGAAAACACAGTTCGGTCTATTTTTACGTCTGGTTAATAGTCTATTTGGAGTGGTTCGTGGGTGTTCGCTATTCATGATTTAAGGGTTACCTTCTTCCTGAGGTACCTTAACCGATTGCACGATTGAAGTGCATTTTAAAATTGTTGTCGTTGTGTGTTGCAAGTTCAAAAACACACTTAAAACGCGAACCGAGGCTTCATTTGATAAACTGGGTATGAGGTGATGCTTGCAGAGATCCCTTTTGTCATTATTAAAGGGTCTTATGCCTGGTTTTTAAAAAGAGTTGGATTTTGTCGAGCTCTGTTATCAGACTGGTCTAGGATTAGAGGCCAGGACTTTTTGACCTTCACGAAACTAATGGCGTCCTTGCGCTCTGCACCATCGTAAACCTTTGTAGCTTCGCGGCTACTTATGCTTTTCAGTGTGGTCTTTGGTGCTCTTGAGTGGTGCTCATTTTAAAAACGTTTAGAACAGTTGTAGGGGAGAGTGGGGGGTTGTGATCATAGTTTTGTTTTTCGAACATAACTTCGCCAAAAATCAATATTTTTTGTTCTGTAAATTTTGTATTTTAGGTAAAAGATGCCTAAAAATTTCCTCATCACTAGTTATAAAATAAAATTTTGGGTTTTTTTTATTACATTTTGAAAAAAAGTGATTTTTTGACATTTCGAAAATTTGTGGGGGTTGTGAGCCACCCATCTAAAAGTTAAAAATCCGTGTTTTTAAGCCATTATTCTTTATTAAATGAAAAATGAATAATTTTTTCATATTCTGAATTAAGAAATATCAATGAAGAGTGAAAATTGATTGACGGCCTCATGGTTTGTTTTCCTTTATATACGAGCACTGGCTCTTCTTTTGTTTGCCTTTTCCAATGTTTTTCTTACTTCTTTGGAGAGTTTTTCCTCTGTTTTATTGCGCGTCATTGCAATATTCTCTTTGAAAGTCAAAACCGACTTTTTTACAAAGTGGCTCACAACCTCCCATATCTCACTTTTTTTTGGTGACGTCACATAACCAAAAAGAAATTGTAACAAAACAAAAAAATGAAACATATTTCTATCAAAAAGGCAATTGACCAAAGATAATTCCCTCATACTTACTTTTGTCATTGAGAAAAAAATGTTGTATAATATTCACAAGTCAAAAATGAAAAAAAAAAAGTCGAGTTCTGGTTCACGAACTTAAAGAAGGTGTAGATTGATAGGTTGCTTGCCAAAAGTTAGGTAATAAGAAGGGAGACACATGACATTAACAAAAAGTTTAAAAGTTCAGAACCCCCCATTCTCCCCTATTCAAAATATTTGAGACAGCTTACTTTCCCCTCTGAGTTCTTGAATTTATAAACTATTTTTTCTGCATCTGGTCCTATATGACCCTAACATGGCACCATGTCTGGATGTTTGAACTCGTTGAAAAGTCTATGGTTAGGTTAGCGGTAAGAGGTTTGTTTTCTCATAATGTGAGAGCGACTTGTCGCACTCAGCCATCTTAACCTAACCTTAGAGGTTTGTTTTGCCATTTGCCTGATGCTTTCCAAACGCATCTTTAATTGATATTGCATACAATCTGTACTATAAAACTAGTACATATAATTAAAGATTGAAGGCATCAAACAACACAGTCCAACACAAACTTATATTCCGGCTTAACGGGGTTGAAGATAACTAATGTGGCTTATTAGAAATTAAGAAATTTCACAATTTAAAGTGTTTTTTTTATTCACAATATCAAGTTCTAATTTAACCTTTGGATAGGGCGAAAAAGCAAAACAAAACGGAATGAACTTTGCCAAACTCGACTTATTTCAGTCAAAGCCATAAATCAAAGTGCCTAAAATGGCATACATAAATTTTCATACTGAAAAAAGGTATTTGTGATGAAATTAACACGCCAAGGCGCACAATACATACTTGTATACAGTCATATATACACACACACCACACAAACAAACAAGCGTATATCGTTGCTGTGATTAATGCAACGCGGCACCGTATGTGTTTGGAGCTGTCTTTATTAATGGACGCTGATTTGCACATAAAGCAAAATACACAGCAGAACGGTGATGCTTAGGACCAAGGCGCTGGGATAACGCTAGGCTGGGGCTGTGGCTTCTTGGCGGCCTGGGCATTGTTGTAGAGTCATTAAGGTGTAAATTATGCCACTAATTAGCCATTAAGCGGCAAAAGGAAGCAGCAGCAGTAGACCTCTTTGTGTGTGTGTGTGGCCGAGCACAATAAAATTTAATGGCTAAATCAAATAGAAAAGTGAAAAGGTATCTTAAGGAGCAGCTCCACTTACTCCATTATTCAGTAAACTCGATCAAAATTTGAAAAGTCAAGGAGCGACTTCTTTAAGGTGCACAACAAACAATGGCAGAAACTGTGCGGCAATCCTTTGGCCGGGAACATCTAGAGCGGGGCAACAAAGCGTGTGCGAAAAATAGTTTGAAAAAATATTGAATTCTTGAGAAATAAACAATGTGAAGAGGAGCGAGCAGCAGTAACCCGAAGACTATTGAAGCAGAAAATCGAAAATTTATACAAATATGTTGAAAGAGCAGAGCGGAGAAGGCGAGCGCGTTTAGGAAATGTGCAATGGCGGCAACGAAAGGAGCAGCGCGCGTGTCTATGGCCAATGTACGTATGTGTGTTGTGTGTGGGTTTGCCATAGCTAAATTTGCATTTATTTTCTGAGGGTATGTTCAAATGTGCAACGAACTGTACTTGAGTGGAAGACAGCCAAAGAGAATGGGGGCGGGAGGGCAGCGCAATCAAAGAAGCTGGCGCTGCCGTTGCCGCTGGCTGTCCGTGTCCGTGTCCCGTGCAGAGCTCTGTCTCGCTCTCCATGTCCAAATAGCTTAAGACAAATGCACCTACATGCATCGCTCTACACAAGTATCACCCACAGAAAGCTGACCCTGCAGCCAAAAACCTGTAACTGAGCAGTTGGCGCTGCCTTTGATTGCTTTAAAAGCATTTCCCCTACTTACCAGTAAGTAGGTTGGATGTGAAAATTGAATTCGCCATTAGAAGACGCTGGATTAATATGAATTTCGAAATGCTTGTAAATCTATTTGAGGCACAGCTGATACATCCACATTCCCATTACACACAGATGGCGGCGGGTTTGACTGGTGTTTTTGATTGCATCATGAGCTGCATAATGAGCTGCAAAGTCTTTGCTTGGCTTACATGGCGTATGAGTGACATTTAATTTGCTGTCGGCTACAGCTTGAGTAGAACGGAAACAGTAGGGGCACTTTATTATACTTGCTTAAAGTAAACTGCAAAATGATAAGAAAATAACGTGAGGTAGCACAGTTCAGTTGGGTATATTGGGGGTCGGGGAATGAAATTGATACTGCATGGACCCAACATTTGTTGTACCGTGTAACAATTAGTTTGTACTATGAAATGGAATTTAGAAACATATTGTACTACACACAACAATGAAGCTTTGGATTGCGCATGTTGGCATGATGTCTCCAAAGGGAGCTTATTATGAGAAAAGCTTAACCCCAAAGTTTGAGCTCTTTTGGAGCAAATAAGCCTGATATAGGTAATTTTTTAAATTTCAAATAACTCATGTTCAGGTTTAAAAAACACTTTTAAAAAATTTTTTAAAAAATACATATAAAGAACATATCGGTAGCTCAAAAATCGAGGAAGTTATAGCAATTTTTGTTATGTAATCTCAAATATAACAGTATGGAAAATGTGCCCAAAATGATTTTTGGCTTTCTAATAAATTTTATTTTTGGTTCCTAATTTTCCCAAACATCTTTTTTGAGCTATTGAATAAAAATTTAGGATTTGATTTCCCATTTTGAACACGGTAGGGAGAACGCTAAAAAGCGCTCGCAAATGAAAAATTCCATATGAAAAAGCATTCTAAAACCGCTCGTCTAGGTCGCTTGGGATTGAACTTACACCGTTTTGTACTTCAAGTTTTGTATTTGGATGTACGAAACATTCTAGAATGGAAAAATAGAGAAAAGCTAATATCGGCTCGACCAATCGATTGCAGATCGTAATTTTTCGGACTTTTATAATTTTCAAGGAACCATTTCATTTTCGCTTTGATATATCTATAATCCTGCTTCTTCATTCACCAATTCCGTGGGTGCTTGATAGGTCTAGTGTTTCGTTGTGCTCTGTTGCTAATGCCGTCCAGCCTCAAAACACTTTTTTCGCAGGCTTAATAAAAGCATAGCGATTATATTTGAAATGCGGTAGCTTGGCATGGGCTTTTATAATACAGTAGACATTCGCATCGAGTGTGCATGTGTAGACAAGGTGACAGTCCAGTTTCCAGCATCAGGATACGATTAGGGAAATATATTTTATTTGTTCTTTATTTGCTCAAACGTTCTATTAGGGTCTTTTATATAAATAAGCTAATAAGATATAAATTTCAAGCAGATCCGAAAATATTATTTACAAAAATAAACAATAACAATTCTTTTTCCCGACACTCTTATGTGAATAATTTATTTATCGACCCTCGCATTTTTAAAATTTCCATGTTTATTCTTGTTTTTAGTTAAAAAACTTTAAAAGCAGTTAAAAAAAAGAGGCCAAGCTCAGAACTTCGTCTGTGCCGAAGTTTTTATACCCTTGCAAATGTTTTAATACATCAAAGTTTAAGAACGCCAGCATTAAAACAAACAATTTTTCTAAATAAAACCCACTTTTCGACCGCTAGTTCCTATGACAGCTATAAGATATAGTCATCCGATTTTGACCAAAACTTCCAAAATCTTTGTAAAGCGCATAATATTAATAATTGCTGAAGTGAGACACGTTAAGATTAAAAACCAAAAAATTTTTTCTCATAAAAACCCACTTTTCGACCGATAGTTCCTTGACAGCTATAAGATATAGTCATCCGATTTGGACAAAAACTTCCTAATCTATGTGAAAGCGTAAAGAAATAATAATTGCTGAAGTGGGAGCCGTTAACATTAAAAACGAAAAGTTTTTCTCACAAAGACCCACTTTTCAACCGATAGTTCTATGGCAGCTATAGATATAGTCATACGATTTGGACAAAAACTTCCTAATCTATGTGAAAGCGTATAAATAATAATTGCTAAGTGGGAGCCGTTAACATTAAAAACAAAAAAGTTTTTCTCACAAAGACCCACTTTTCGACCGATAGTTCCTATGGCAGCTATAAGATATAGTCATCCGATCCGGTCGGTTCCGACATATTAGCAGTGTGCAGTAAAAAGAAGACTCTGTGCAAAGTTTCAGCTCGATAGCTTTAAAACTGAGAGACTAGTTCGCGTAGAAACAGACAGACGGACAGACGGACAGACAGACTCAATCGACTCAGCTCGTCGTCCTGATCAAGAATATATATACTTTATAGGGTCGGAAATGAATATTTCTATGCGACTTCTGGGCATTATAATACCCTTTGCAAGGGTATAAAAAACATAGCAATATTCCAAAACAAAAATTTGAAAATAAAAATTTTACTTGAAATTTTTTGGTGATTTTTATACCCTTGCAAAGAGTATTATAATTTTGCCCAGAAGTTTGCAACGGATAGAAATATTCATTTCCGACCCTATAAACTATATATATTCTTGATCAGGATGACGAGCTGAGTCGATTTAGCTTTGTCCGTCCATCTGTCTGTCTGTCTGTTTCTACGCAAACTAGTCTCTCAGTTTTGAAGCTATCGAGCTGAAACTTTGCACAGAGTCTTCTTTTTACCGCACATTGCTAATATGTCGGAACCGACCGGATCGGATGACTTTATCTTATAGCTGCCATATCGGTCGAAAAATGGGTTTTAGTGAGAAAAACTTTTTTGTTTTTAATGTTAACGTCTACCAACTACGTATTTATTAATATTAGATGCTTTTACACAGATTTGCAAGTTTTGGTCAAAATCGGAAGACTATTTCTTATAGCTGCCATAGGAACTATCGGTCAAAAAATGGGTTTTATTTAGAAAAATTGTTGATTTAAATTCTGACGGTCTGAAACTCTAACCAGAATCTCTAAACCAGCTACAAAATAAATTTGGCAGGTCATAGTAGCCCTTAAATAAAATAATTCGAATGTTAACTATGCCTCCTACGACGAACACAAAAACAATCAAACTAAGTCAATTTGCATGAACTTGAAACCTTCCATTTTTAACTTAAATGCCTTAACTTCTATATTCTTCAACGGATTTGAATGAATTATGTAGCGTCGTATTTTTTAGTAGATAAATCTTTAGTGACCAGCAATGAAATACATTTTTTACATCTTTTTTCGTGGTGAAAATCGCAATTAAAATCGAGCTTTTTTTTAAAAAATGATAAATTTAATGCAAAGTTGCCGATAAAAGCCTTTATAACGCTTAATTCAAGTACCGGATAAGGAAGTTGTGTATGAATAAATGATAGGGCGTTCAGTTACCTTCCAAGAAAACATTACCTTTTTATAATGAATGAATTGATACTAAAGATATACACATTTTTCTAAAGGTACTTTTTTCAGAATCAAAAATCTAGCTTTTCCGCATTTTCTCGAAAACGGCCCCACTAAAAAAATCGTGATATGGATTTTTGGACTCAGCGAGGGGACTTACATAAGAGATTACTACCAAAAGTTCGGGATCGCAAAATTTTTATTTTTTTGAAAGCTAGTGTTATTTAATGTTGAAAAATATAATTAAATAAATATTTAAGAAAAGTTCAGGCACAGCTGCCCCCACCTTTCCGTCTATGGCTGTATTTACAATATGTGGGAAAGCGAAGCTGGGTTTTATCACGGTGCATTGAGTTTTTGGTACTGCGTCGAAGTGTTGCGCCAGCTGGGTCAGGTGATTATTTAGCAGCTATTTGATTTAAACATCCGAATTTGAAAACATCGTACAAATTGAGCTGAAGCAGAAATCATTTATCACTGGAAAGATTAAAGACGCTTAAAAGTTTTTCTCACTAGGTCTATTTACTTTTTCGACCGATCGTTCCCATGGAAGCTATGTATATGATGTAGTCATCCGATTTGGATATAACTTGACAGAATTATGTGGAAGCATATAATATTAATCAGTAACAAGTTTGGGACCGAAAGCTATAAAATCAAAAAAATTGTGTTCATTGAGACTTTTTTTCAGACCTCGTAGAGTAAAAAGGGTATACTAAAGTCGTGCAAATGTATGTAACAGGCAGAAGGACTCATTTCCGACCATATAAAGTATATATATTCTTGATCAGCATCAACAGCCTAGACGATATAGACTTGTCCGTCCGTCCGTCTGTCTGTATGAACACCTAGATCTCAGAGATGGTAGAAGATAGAGGTTTGACATGTATGGGACAAATGCTTCTTTTATCTGCACGCAGATCAAGTTTGTTTTCGATAAAAACGTTATATCTCCTACAGTTTTAAAGATAGAGGATTTGTACCTTCTAGAGATAGTTAGTAATTAGCATTATGAATTAATTTGCCGAAGAAATGATAAAGATCGGATAACGGTGAAGTTATGAGCAAAAAAGTGAACCAAGCCCCCCCTTCTACCACCACTCTCACCCTAAAAAAATGTTGCATACTTTTCGGATGGAAACACTAATTAACACAGGAACACTGTTAAACATGTTTTTTCATGAGTAACGGGTATATCGAAGTCAGTTAGAGCCGACTTTAACTTACGCTCTCGTTTTGTATGGCATCAATACTATATAGTAATCCGATTTTCATCAAACTAAGTGAAATCATGTGAAAGTATAGAAAACTTATAGATTCGAGGTTTCGTGTATTAAAAACAAAAAAAAATTTCCCATTAAAACTGCCTATTCGACCGATCGTTCCTATGGCAGCTATCTGACTATAGCCGATCCGTCCCTAAAGACTTTGTGCTAAGTTCGTTTAAGATAGCTTCAAAACGGACAGAGGAGACAGCATAGAAACAGAAGGACAGACTGACATGGCTATATAAACTCAGCTCGTCATGTTGGTCATTCTCTATAAATATAAAAGAGAGTGTCCTGACTGACTGACTGATTCACTGATTCACTGACTGATTGGCAATCATCGCACAGCCTAAACGGTAAGAGATAAAAAGCTGAAATTTGGACAGGAGTTTCTGTTAGTGGTGAAAGTGCGTACTAAGACGGGGTTTTGGAAAATTCCACCCGGAATTCCACTCGGAAAAGCGTCGGAAAAGTTTGTATGGGAAAAATGTTATTTTTCATCCGATTGACTTGAAATTTGGTTTGTAAGCATAGTACGCGAAATGAATCGACACGTATTTTCCCGATTTCGGAAATCTCGCCCACGAGAAAATGGCCGGAAAATTCTGCATTCCAAAATTTATTTTTCATCCGATTGGCTTGAAACTCGGTTTGTAAGGAAAGAATACGAAATAGTTTGAAATGTGACTTTCCGAAGTTGGAAAATTTGACCTGACGGTTGGAAAATTCCCGGAAAATTCTGCATGTAAACAACTATTTTTCATCTGATTGGCTTGAAACTCGGTTTGTTAGGACAGAGTACGAAATAGTTTAAAATGTGATTTTTTCTAGGTCGGAAAATCCGTCCCCAGGGCTTAAAAATGATTTTTCCGGAAAATTTTACATGCAAAATAACTATTTTTCATCCGATTGACTTGAGACTCGGTTTTGTACGGTCAAAATGAAAATTCATTTGTGATTTAGTTTTCCTTTGTTGAAAATAACGCCGGGATGCCCACTGGGAAGTGAATGGAATGTGGGTGGGATGTAAGTGGGATGTGGGTGGTTTGTTGTTTTGGCAGTAGGTGGAAAGGTGGGTGGTAAGTGGTTGCGAAGTGGGTGGAATGTGGCGGGAAGTGGGTGAGATGCGGGAGGAATGTGGGTGGTATGCAGATGCGAAGTGGGTCGAATGTGGGCGGGATGTGGGCGGAAAGTGGGTGGGAAGTAAGTGGGAACTGGGGAAAATTGGGTGTAAAGTGGGTGGGATGTGGGTGGACTGTAGTTGGGAAGTGGATGGGATGTGGGCGGGATGTGGGAGGGATGTAGATGGGATGTGGGCGGGAAGTGGGAGGGATGTGGGTGGATGTGGGTGGGATGTGGGCGGGAAGTGGGTGGGATGCGGGTGGGATGTGGGCGGGAAGTGGGCGGGATGTGGGAGGAAAGTGGGTGGAAAGTGAGTGGGAACTTTGGAAAATTGGGTGTTAAGTGGGTGGGATGTGGGTGGACTGTAGGTGGGAAGTGCATGGGATGTTGATGGGATGTAAATGGGATGTGGGCGGGATGTGGGTGGGATGTGGGTGAGATGTGGGTGGAAAGTGGGAGGGATGTGGGTGGGATGTGGGCGGGAACTGGGTGGAATTGGATGTAGAGTGGATGGGAGGGATGGGGGTGGGAGTTGGAGGGAAAACCCATCAGCAAAGAGCATACTGTTAAAGGCGCAGCGAAACGCGTCGGGTTATTTGCTAGTCTATTTATATAAAGGAGTTCAACCTGACTGACTGACTGACTGGTGACCGTCGCACGGCCTAAACCATAAAAGATAGGAAGATGAGATTTTTACAGTTGTTTTATCTTATGCTGGAAGTGAGTACTAAGAACGGATTTTGGAAAATTCTGTCGGGAAATGTGGAAAATTCGTGGAAAACTGTTGTATGAAACTTTTTTGTTTTCAATCCGATCAAGTTCAAACTCATTTTCAAAGATCTATATGAAAATTCAACAACAACTGCATACCAATCTTCCGGAAAATTTTCCTCTGCTGGGTGGAAAGTGGGTGGTCAAGGTTGTTTGCCAGCGATTAGCGCCAAACTCATTTTCAAAATTACACATAACAAAAGATAAAAAAAGTGACTTTTAAATTTTGGAAAATCTATAGCCAAAATCGGAAAATTCATGGAAAACAGTTGTATGAAACTTTTTTTGTTTATTATCCGATCAGATTCAAACTCATTTTCAAAGATCTTTATGAAAATTTAACAATAACTGTGTTTCAATTTTTCGGAAAATTCCACCCGGAAAAGTGTCGGAAGAGTCTGTATGATACAAATTTATTTTTCATCCGATTGATTTGAAACTTGGTTTGCAAGCATAGTACGCAAAATATATTACACATGTTTTCCCAATTTTGGAAAACTCCCCCACGTGGAAAATGGCCGGAAAATTCTGCATGAAAAAAACTATTTTCCACTGGATTGACTTGAATCTTGGTTTGTTAGAATAGTAAATGAAATAAATTGAGATGTGATTTTTCGATGTTGGAAAATTTGACCCAACGGCCGGAAAATTCCTGGAAAACTTTGCATGAAAAAAACTATTTTTCACCCGATTGACTTGATACTCGGTTTGTAGGAATGGAATACTAAATAATTGGTGATTGCATTTTCCGATGTTGGAAATACCGGCTGGATGCCCACTGGGAAGTGCGAGAATAGTGGAAGAATAGGTGGGTGGGATGTAAGCGGGAAGTAGGTGGGAAACGGGTGGAAGTTGTGTAAGAAGTGAATGGGGAGTGGGTGGGGTGGGATGGGGGCGGGGTGGATGGGATGGCGGGATGTGGGCGGGTAGTGGGCGGTAAGTGGGCGGGAAGTGGGAGGGATGTGGGTGGGGTGTGGGCGGTAAGTGGGCGGGAAGTGGGAAGGATGTGGGTGGGATGTGGGAGGCATATGAAGGGGAAGTTTGTGGGAAGTGAGTGGGAACTGGGGGGGAAGTGAGTGGGTTGGAATCGGGTGAGTTGGAATTGGGTGTAGAGTGGGTGGGATGTGGAAGGGATGGGGTGGGATGTAGGTGGGAAGTGGATGGGATGTGGGCGGGAAGTAGGCGAAAAGTGGGAGGGTTATGGGTGGGATGTGGGTGGAATGTGGGTGGGATGTGGGAGGGATGTGAAAGGGAATTTGGGGGAAGTGGGTGGGAACTGGGGAAGTGGGTGGAGTGGGTGGGGTGTGAGAGATGGGGGTGGGATGTGAGCGGGAAGTGGGTGGGATGTAGGTGGAAAGTGGATGGGATGTGGGCGGGAAGTGGGAGGGATGTGGGTGGGAAACGAGTGGAAGTTGTGTTTTTAAGTGAATGGGGAGTGGGTGGAGTGGGATGGGGGTGGTAAGCCGCAGCAGCAACGCGTAACGGTGAAAAAGCGAAGTACTAAAACGTTGACTTCAAGCCTATTGTAGTATGTATGATTCGATTTCTGGGCTCTACAGAGGAAACAAATTTAGAGAATATTTTTAAATTTTGTAAATATTTGACTCTCACGATTGACTTTAAAGTGATTCTGATATTGGTTCAATACTGTTAAAGGCGCAGCGAAGCGCGACGTGCTTTTTAAGGGCAAGGGTATAAAAAATATCCTAACACTCGATCTCTGCTAGCAGAAGTATAAGAAATGAGCCACTCGAATGGAGATATTAATGGATTTTGCTGCTACAGTTACAAAAAGTCCCACCTAGCTACACACATAGCAGTGGGGAACTTGGAATTTTTTTTTACAAATTTGAGAAGAGATAGGGGTCTAGTAAAAATGTATTCAAAGTCATTCTTTAAGTTTAAGCCCTGAATTAGATGTCAGCATCCAATGTTGTCCGCCATGTTTCAATTGTCGCTTTATTTGTCTATCTATTGCGTCTGTTTGTTGACATACGAATGAAAATTATTTATGAGGTGGCACAAATTGTTTTTCCCAGGGCAAGCGAAACTAAAATCACAAACTAACCAGGATCAGTCGCCTCCCGTTTGTCTTGCACGCATTTTAGAGCTAATAATAAATGAGGCGAGGTGGGTTGTCGTCGGCCATGTTTTTCAGCTAAGGGCACGTACGCATAAATTTTGACAAGGACACGTTGGGCAGGTGCTCGAGTTTCCTGCTCCCCGGCTCCAGCCCATAAACATAATGACCAGCTATTACGGCTACTGACTCGGCTTACGGGCTTGTAAACATATGTCAGCCAAGTTATGTGCCAAGTGTAACATATTTTAAATAATTGATGAGCGATGTCGACCCGACCCGACCCAACTCCACTCGACGGCAACAGCATTTGCATGGAAAAGCCTTTGGGCTGCCCATCAATTAGACGGGCTGTCGCCGCCAGAGTCCACGCATTCATGGCAAGAATCCTTCAATTTCCTACTGCCAGCTCTCCGGCTCTCAGCCTATTTCCTGTCCAGCCATTTGCAGGCAGCTTTAATCAACGTAAATTAATTATCTCGGGTTTTTTCTTTTTTCCGTGCCAGCCTCTTATATCCGGACTATGTTGTCTGGCAGAGTCAGGCGTGGATGTCGTCAGGGAATAGTTAAATGACAGCCATTGATGCTTGGTTTTTAACTCGATGTGAAGCTGCAATCTGTGATATGATGCAATGAGTAGAGTCATCGGTCGCTGTCCTGCAAAAAGAAAATACTGAAGCAAATGCGCAAACAATGCTCCAATGGCTTTCATAAGCAACACTTGAATTCGGGCAGAATGAGATAGGTAAAAAAGAGCAGTGGGGAAGAGGGTGTGCTTCTTGGCATTCATCAAAGTTTTTAATTAATGCAGCTGCTGCTCTTTACTCTTCAACTCCTTCCTCCTTTTTCCCATTTTTTTTTTGCAGTCACATTGGGCCAGCAATTCAAAATGTTGGCTTAAAGTCCAACTGGCTAAAACAGCTACTGGTTATATTTTGATATCAACCATAAAATAATCTCTTAAACAGTAAAAGTATGATGAAAAAATCTGAAGTTAGCCTGCTAGAACTTACTGATGAATATCTTTTAAGAATATTTCACTTGTCCGACTTGATAGTTTTTGGCCAAATAAAACAAGATTTCTGGCCCACTGTGCACTGAAACTAATTTGCTTAGTTCACGAAATCTCTTCATGGCCAAGGCACATTAGCCACAGTTGATGCACCTTTTGGGACTCAGTTAGCTTTCAGCATGCGACTATCCATCTTTTGTCTACTGGCCCTTCTGGGCCCTAACTTCACCTCCGCCATAAGGTTGAAGAAATACAACGAAAATTATCATCGACCCGTTTACTACAATCGAGCTCATAGGTCCGGAAACCATGTGGACTATAACCGTCAGCAATTGGACGACAGAGTAAAAAGACTTCCTCAGTTTGATCCAAATGAGCACAAGACCTACTATGTCCACATTCTGTACAAGGGTTCAGTGCTGTGTCCGGGTGCATTAATCTCACGGCGAATGGTCATGACTTCGGCGCGTTGTTTTGTGGCTCCTGAAAATGATGTGTGGCGTGAGTACAAGGCCAAGCATATGAGCGTGGTCACGGGTAACAACATTGGCCGACCTCATGACGTTCCACCACACCAGGATGTGGCCTTCTACATGCCCGCCAGCAAGGGAAATGCCACTGCCCACGACATTGCTCTCATAGCTCTGAGGGAAAAACTAGATCGTAGCCTGTTTCGGTATATTAAGCTCCATCGTCAAATACCCAAAGTGGGTGAGTCTGTCCAAATGGCCTTTGTGGATCCCACTGAATACGAGATCACTCTGTACAAAACCAAGGTGGTGGACTTTGAGCGCTGTAAGCAGGCGTATGAAAATACATAATAATAATAAATCACAATGAACATTTATAATTGGACGAAGGAAATACAGTTTGGTATTATTATTCAGCTTTGGCTGAGACCTGTAAGCGCATAATCAAAAGCCCCAGACCGGATTGTAGTGCATTTAATCAATAAAGTGTTGAAACAGCATAAATTTCGAATATCCAAATAAATTTGATTATATTTAAGTTAAAAACAATATACTCTGTACCCAGAGTAGGAGCTGAAAGCAGCGCTGCCGCTGTGCTCATCTCTAAGTTTCTCTCTCTGTCTCTCTTTGTTGAGTGGAATGCGTAGTTGGTTCCGGGTGCGGGGAAAGGAGGGTTTTTTTTATTCATTTTGCTCATAACTTGAGAACCGCTCATCTCATCTTTATAATTTCTTCGCTTTTTAGCTAATGCTAACTTCTTTTTATGCAGTCGCCTCACACAACCATAACTTGGGCTCCGTTTGCATAAAACGACTAACTTCGGCTCATATGAGCTGTGAAAGCCCGCCTCCATTGTAGAGAGACATTTTTAGTAATTTGCTTACGGCAAAACCTTTGTGTTGGGCGTAATCGGTTGTGCATATACGGGCAAGATAAAAGGTAAATAGTTTCCAGTTATACTAGAAAAATTTAGAAGTTAAGGCGATTGAATTTGGTTGGATGAGGTTTCTGTGACGAAATTCAGACGAACACTAACTGCAGTTGCATAATTGACCAATGAAAATGCACGCATTAAACCGGCAGGGTTGTGTAAACGATAAAATTAAACCCTCACATTTGTTTCCTCAAATAGTCGTATTATATGAGTTTGCTATAAAAAACTATTAAGAGTTTGGTTTAGTTTAGATTTTCCTCAGAATGCGCTCAGCACTGACCTATCACAACTGCGCAATAGCTTGCAACTGCGCAATAACCGTCGCGACGGTGGACAAATATGAAAGGGGAGGAAGTCATAGAAGCTTGGCAACAGGTGCAAAGCTCTGCCGACGAAAGGAGCAACCAATTGGACGCAGCCAACACACAGCTTGGGCCGGGACGCCGACTCAGAAGTTCGACAGCGAGACTATCATAAGGACAGGACGGGCCAAATGGAGGGCAGAAAAGGATATACCTATCTCGCTAACTATCAGTGATGCATGGCTTCGGCAAGCATTCGCTGTGAATTGCCGACTGACTTCGGTTCCCGATGGCTGGGGCTGCCCTGCCCTGCATTAGGAGGATCGGCAAATGGCATGCGCCTGACACGCGACCCGGGCAGTAACGCCGACGTCAGCCTGAAGCAGAAAATCGACAGCTGACAAGCCGAAATAGGTTCAAGTCTTGCAGTTTTTGAAAACGAAAGGCAATTAAGTTAAGTAACTGGATGCGTACGGACGTCTTAGAATCGTATCAGCTAGCATTAAAGGCGGGCGTGTGTTTAAAAAAAAAAAACGTTAAAAAAGAATATCACCCGTGACCAAAAGTTTGGGAGCAGTGAGTGCTTAGAAGCAGCAGGATCAACGACGGTGAGCAGCGTAGGGACTTGTTAATATAAGGAGCGGGTAGTTCTTAACAAAAGTGCGGTTAGGAAAACGGATAGGGCCAAAAGGGAACTAAAAACTGTTGAATTGTTAAACGAAAATATATAATAAGTGAACGATTTGGGCGGATACGTTACCTACCTACTAATCTCTCCAGACACAGCCAGTGGCCCTAAATCCACAAGATTTACAACGATTACCCGTGTACGTTCACGAGATGGATCTTAGCGTATGCGGCGTAGTTGTTGGAAGATTTGTGCATTTTATCCAGCGCGCTGCCCTTGCGTTTTCCAAGGCGGTTTACTGACAAAAGTATGGGTGAGTCCGGGCGGCTGGTGGCTAATGGAGCAAGGAGCCGGCGTGGCGCAGCGTACCGGGTTTGTTAATTTGTCCACCTGTTTGTGGCCGTGACCAGAGGGGAGGAGGTGTTATCTTTTTCTCTGTACCAAAATCCCAGCACTTTAATAGGAGTCATTTGGGAGACTGAGGCTCATACCTCGTCCACGAAACTTCTTTACAGATGGCGCCCAGGCAGGGACCCCGAGCCATTTTTTTTATAACTACACAGAAAACTCCCTGTGATTAGCTTACTGTAAAATACCATTATATTATATCTTTTATGTCACTTTTCATTAACATCTTACGATGTATTGGAACAAACCCACTAAGACATCCACACAACGGGTCCTCAGATATTAAAGTGTCCACAGCTTTTTAATGGTACACTCAAAAAAAAGTTGTCATGACATCGACACAATTTAGCCATCAATTTGAAACTATTGAGTATCGAATTCTCTCTAATACTCCGAGTATCAAATTGACATCTTCGAAAGTATTAACATGATATTTCGAGGATTTCAAATTGATACTAACGTGTATCAGGTTGACACTTTATTGTATTAATTTTTAAGTATCAATTTGACACTAGGTCTTATTAATTTAATAATTCAACTATCAAACTTCTTGTTTCATTTTGATACTAGCTTTTATTAATTTAATATTTTTTCTTATCTTTGTACTATAAATTCAGTTCATTATAATCTGCCATTAAAATTAAAACAAAACATTTTTAAAAAATTTTTTTTATTTCAAACTCTATCAAAATGTAATTTATTTACACTATTATACACTATACAAGTGTGGACACCCCTCTAAGTGGAAACATTTGTCTCTCCTCGTGTCCATGCGAATGTTGCTTAAGCAGAAGTCACCATATTGGTATGCCTCTTGCTCGAACCCGTACATCAGAGTTCCCCAGCCATAGACCCTGGGGCACGAACGTACTCCCTGTGTGTTAGAGGGAGACATAGTCACATTTTCGCGCTCTCTTCTGGGGGGAACCCTGCCGTACTTGTAGCAGTTTACGCCTTCAGAGACCTTGAGTAAAAACGCGAAAAACGCCTGTTCTGCAGCTTTCTTGGTTTCGCACCTCTCTCATTGTACGTTGTCTTGCAAAGCGCTGAAAAGGTCACAGCAGCATTCTGGCTTGTTGTGTATCCTGTCTAAAGAGTTACATTTGTTATTTACATATATTTTCAAAAAACGACATGAATACTCAGCTGCTTATACTTACCTTGCAAATATGCGCCATTTAAAATCCATTTATTTATCTACATCACGTCGTGTGGGAAAGGGTCCTCCATAGTCTTACTTTTAACTAAGTACACATTTGTTTATACTAAAAGTAAAATCACTAAATGTGACATGTCAAGCATCGCCAGCTGCGACGTTCGGCATGCTTCGTTTTACAATTCATACATTCTTCGAATTTTCGATATAAAAAAATAAATTGTTTAGTTTCAAATTAGTACTTCAGCGCAGTTTTAATCTAATACTTTCTAGGTTTGCATTGATACAAAAAAAGGAAGGCCAAGCTAACTTCGTCTTTGCCGAAGTTTTTATACCCTTGCAAATGTTTTAATACATCAGAGTTTAAGAACGCCAGCGTTAAAACAAACAATTTTTCTAAATAAAACGCACTTTTCGACCGATCGTTCCTATGGCAGCTATAAGATATAGTCATCCGATTTCGACAAAAACTTCCAAATCTATGTAAAAGCGTATTATATTAATAATCGCTGAAGTGAGACACGTTAACATTAAAAACAAAAAAGTTTTTCTCACAAAGACCCACTTTTCGACCGATCGTTCCTATGGCAGCTATAAGATATAGTCATCCGATCCGGTCGGTTCCGACATATTAGCAGTGTGCAGTAAAAAGAAGATTCTGTGCAAAATTTCAGCTCGATAGCTTTAAAACTGAGAGACTAGTTTGCGTAGAAACAGACAGACAGACGGACAGACAGACGGACAGACAGACGGACGGACAAAGCTCAATCGACTCAGCTCGTCACCCTGATCAAGAATATATATAGTTTATAGGGTCGGAAATGAATATTTCTATGCGTTGCAAACTTCTGGGCAAAATTAAAATACCCTTTGCAAGGGTATAAAAAATGATACTCGTTTCAGTTTCGATTTGAGACAACGTGTATCAGAGTGATATTGATACAAATTTTTTTGGGTGTATGTATTTCTTTTTATCAAATCGGTCAAGTTTATTTATGATTTCGGCGAAATCTTTTCTGTTTTTACATTACTTTCTTTTTCAGAGGGCCAGAGCACATTAGGGTTAAAAAAGCCTATTTCCATCAAAGAAATTAAGCATCATTTCTTCAGAAAAGAAGCCTTTTAATTTTGCCCTTCATTTCTGTCATTCTCAAAAATTATGGCATTCCTCACGAAGGAATTTGGTATTTTCAAACAAGTACTCGCTACCCGCTGACAATACTCGTTACTCTCTGGAGACAGAAAGTGTCATCATCAATAATTTGTTGAGTAGAATTTAAAATATAGGCGTCCACGTGATTTTGAAAGTGGCGCCTGCTTTTAAATCAACTCATTCATCTGTATTTGTCAACGGGGCAATGTGAATGTCAAAAAGATGACGATTTGTCAATGGAAACGACCCAATTTTGAGAAATGATTTCAGTGGAAAGGGGCTATAAGTCAACTTTCCACTTTTCATTAAGATTCACCAGGGGGAATAATTCGGAGGAGTGTTTTGTGTCTTAAGAAGTTAAAAAGGGAAAGTTTTCTGAACTATATAGATCTCCTGCCGTCTCTATCGCACTGAGGGTTAAGGTCAAATTTTCTTGACAAGTCAAATGGAGTTCATACAGAAAGAAAGATGAGCTGCAAGTGAACGCTACGACTCAGAGGGTATTAAAACCCAACTTAAGGAGCTACAGGTTGCCAAGGCCCCTTCCGCCCCCGCAGTTTAGAAAAAACCTCATATCTCCCACAGTTTTGCACATAGATGGTTTGTACCTTCTAGAGATATTTTGTAATCATGGGATTATTTATCGATTCGCCAATAGAAATTATTGACGGAGCGATATACAGAAAACAAAAAATTTTGATGGGTAGCACCGGTTCAACGTTGATGGGCAGCACTGGACTCATTTTATGACTTCTTTATCACTTTGTGTGTCTGCTATATCTAATTCATCAGATAAATGCAAGCTTTGGGGGATACAGATTAAGTAATAGTCGGGCTTCACCGGCATTTAACTTGTATTTTGGGAAAATGTAATATAAATATTTGAAGTCGGTTTGCGCGGACTAGGAATTCATTTTAGACCCATGCTTTCGCGGGGTCCCCCCTAATTGCCCCTAATATTATACTTTGTTGTTCTGGGAGTTATGCGTTTTTTACACTTTTCAAGTGTAATAAAATAATAATAATGATTTTGCTGAATAACAACCAATCTGGTTTTTCGCAGTAAGGAACATACAACAGCCATACCAAAATAACAGAAGATATCAGAAGAAAATTGGACAACGGAGATGTAATTTACTTACTCTTCTTGACTCTGCACTAAATTATCTAAACTGTACAATTTTTCTGATACATCGGTTAAGCTTCTGTCCTCGTACCTAATTAATCGTTGTCAAGCTGTTGTTACGTCATCAGATTTTTCATGTTTTCTTCCAACCAAGCGAGGTGTCCCGCAAGGTTCTGTCCTTGGCCCATTATTATTTACCATTTATGTGAATGATATTCCTTGTGTATTGTCAAAATAATGGTCCACATATTAGCAGACGATGTACAAATGTATGTTAGTAGTCAGTTAAGCCAAATTAGTGAGTGTATAAATGTGTGCAATAGCGAGCTTCAATTTATAAACAAATGAAGCGAAAGAGAAATCGACATTCGGTCAATCCTTTTGAAATGCAAATGTTTAATACACACAAAAAATCTGGTGGGTAAAATTAACTACGCTGACAGTAACTTTTTTCCAAATTTTTTATGCATGTGTTTTTGGTGTTGTTTTGTAACTGTGCTAACAGTAAAATCTACTGAAGAAATTTGTAAGCTTTACGTATTTATTTTAGCACGAGTTTTGTTGTTGCATCTAACAACTGTACTCCTAGTAAAATTAACTACAAATATTTTGTCAACTTTTTCTTTGTTTTAATAAGTTACTGCTACTACAGTAACTTTACCATAGAATTAGTAACTCTGACGTGATTTTTTCATCTCATACTTTGCTTTTGCAGCAATTAACTGTACCCACAAGTTAATCTAACCGCACATATGGTATAACTTTTTAAATGTGTTTGATGCACCAATTAACTGTTCCGACGGCAAATCTAACCGCGAAAATTGTTGACTTAGCAAATTTCAGTTGGTCTTTTATAGAGCACTTTAACCGAATTAGAACTTGAGAATTACTAGTGGTCTCATTTATGCGATATTCAAGAAATTTTTGGTGCATATGTTTAGGCAGATTTAATACAAGTAATATGTTAGAGGCATTGCTTTCAACGGACGCGTAGCGTAACTGGTAAAGACGTGCTTCCAATCGTGTTGAGACCAATGGCCCCGAGTTCGAGTCCCCCCAGAGTAAGTAAAAATTTTTCAAGTTTAATAAATATTTGTCTAATTCCAATAATTGTTTCAGAACCAAATTTATCGGGTGGGGGGGTAGTGGGGTTGCATCTTCTGCTCTGCGATGAGCTCAAGTAGATTGCCAACTTGTGACAGCTAAAACAGTATCCCACCCTACTGTTGTACAGTTGTGTAACAGCTGTCAAATTACCAATTGTATGGTAAAATTACTGTGAAACTCAGTAAGAAAAGTACTTACTGTAAACATCGGTAAATATTACTAATTATGTCGGTTGGCGCATTTTTAAACGAGATTTTCGGTTAGATTTACCATAGCAATAGTTCCTCTTACGTAAAGGTTTACGTGAAAGTTACTCTACAATTTGGTTAATTTTACCAACTTTGTGGGTTGGCGCAATTCCAACCCACAATATCGGTTAAATCTACCCACAGATTTCTTTGTGTGCAGTGACTATATCTTATAGCTTATAAAAGTGGGTTTTAATGACAAAATGTATTTTGTTTTTAATGCTAACGTGTCTCACTTCAGCGATTATTAATGTTATGCGCTGTTACACTGATTTCTTGACTATATCTTATTGCTGCCATAGGAACTATGGGTCGGAAAATGGGTTTTATTTAGAAAATTTTTTTTTTTTACTGCTGGCGTTCTTAAACTCTGACTTATTAAAACATTTTCAAGGGTATAAAAACTTCGGCAAAGACGAAGTTAGCTTGGACTTCTCGTTAATAATATTGCGAGGTATGTTTTCAACATAAGACCGTGGAATCCCATTACTGACTTTGCAAACCAATTAGTTAATTTGACCTTAAAATCGTTCATATCCTTAAAGGTCCTTACCATGCTTCACAAAATAATTTATACAAAGGAACCGTCCTACCTTTTCTCTATGTTAAGCTTTAGTGTGTCACAAAAGACAAGAAATCTAATTTGTAATAAGACCAGGCTAATAAGGTCTGATACACAATTCATTATCCATGCCGTTCGACTCTGGAACCAACTACCCCATTAAAACAATTACTAGCGCATCTCTATTTAAGGCCACAATTTCCAGTCACCTAAACACCTCATAAAATAAAATAAAAAGAAAACTTGTACTAAAGTTTCCATCTATCTAATAAAAAATGTTCAAATTTCACCAGCCCTCGTAAAAACGTAAATGGTAAATTTACCACACATGAGCTAGTGAGCACCCCCTTGTGATTTAGTATTATTATTATTAATTATTATTTATTATTTTATTATGTCTTAGTTTAAACTATAATTTTCTTAATGTGATCACTTCTTATATTATGTTTAATGTTATAGTAACTAATTTATTGTTTTCTAAAGTGGTTAATAATGTTTTAATATAAATATTAATTTCATGATTTAAACTCAACGGTCACTTGGTCCAGCGAACCAGTCTCACCTAACCGCAATCATTTTGCCATAACGCGTAGCGAGTCACAGAGGGGCTATCACCGCCAAAAGTTCGGCATTCAGTCGGCAACGCTTGACACGGCCGGACCTACGCGGGTGGACAGACGGATAAAAAAGGTGTAAAGAAAAGGCAACGAAAAGGAGAGTAAACTCGCGGGCGGAAATCAAGAGTGAGGAAGAGAGAGAAAGTAAGTAGATAGGAGTTGCCAGAAAGGAAAAGGGAACAGCGGTGCAGCAAGGCCTATAAGGAGAAGAGCTGAAAAAAGAAGTAAATAAAGAATTTGGAATAAATAAACCTAAGTGGCGTCTATTTCCTCAGAGTTATCTACCCCCTAAGTTCCTTGATCCCCCTGGAGACGCGGATCGCTTCCCGCTCCATTGATGACAAGTAACTAATCAGAATCGTTGATTACTTCCCACTCTACTAACTCGTAGTTGGCTCAACAGAGACGTGGATTGCTTTCCGCTCCAATAACCTATAACGGCAGATCCCTTCCTCTTATTAATCGAGACGAGGATCCCTTCCCGCTCTTTTGCCTGTAGTTAATCAGAGACGAGGATCCCTTCCCGCTCTTTTGCCAGCAGTTAATCAAACAGAGACGAGGATCCCTTACCGCTCTTTGGCCAGTAGTTAATCAAACGGGGACGTGGATTCCTTCCCGCCCTTCAGCCCGCCGTTAGATATACAGAGACGAGGATCCCTTCCCGTTCTGTTAGTGGAGATCGGCACAACGGAGACAAGGACCCCTTCTCGACCCGATACGGGCGGAGCAGAGCCAGTCATAACGGAGTAGGACCGTTAAAACTATCTTTCTTCAATTTCTCTTGGGATATCTCATGCCAAGACCCCTTAACCCTCAGTGTCTCAGACTTTCTTTACAAATATTCTTTTATAAGACCCTAGGCGCGACTGAGATATATACCCCGGCCTAGGAGCTTCCTTACAGTGGTAAGTTGTTTTGGAAGTAGGTGGTATGTGGATGGGATGTGGGTGGAATGTGGGCGGGAAGTGCGCGAGAAGTGGGCGGATGGGAAGTGGGTGGAATGTCGGCGGAAAATGGATGGTATGTGTGTGGAATGTAGGTGGAATCTGGGTCGAAAGTTGGTGGGAATTGGTTGGAGAGTAGGTGGGATGTGGATGGAAAGTGGGGATGCATTGGTTCTATACTGTTGAAGGCGCAGCAAAGCTCGACGGGTTATTTGCTAGTAAAGTATATATATTCTAGATCAGCAGGACGAGCTGAGTAGATTAAGCTTTGTCTGTCCGTCTGTCCGTCCGTCTGTCTGTTTCTACGCGAACTAGTCCTTCAGTTTTGAAGCTATCGAGCTGAAACTTTGCACGGAGTCTCTTCTGACTGCACGCTGCTAATATGTCGGAACCGACCGGATGAGATGACTACTTCTTGTAGCTGGCATAGAAATGTTCGGTCGGAAAATGAGTTTTAGTGAAAAATACTGTTTTGTTCTCAATATTACAGCACCCAAACAAGGTCATGGGTAATATTGAATGTTTTTAAGCTGATCTGCGAAGTTTGGTCGAAGTCGCTAACCGTTGAGAGAAGCTTTTTCAAATGTATCAGAACTTCGACACCGACGAACTTAGATTTGCCTTTCTCGTTTATTGTTGTGACTAGCACAATATTTATAGGTTAATTACTTTTCGTGCTAGGATGTAAATCTAATAATAAATCTAATAAATCTAAATCTAGAGATCATTGTAATTTTGATATAGGACTCGAAAAGCATTGTGTTGGGCGTATTCGGTTGTGCATATACGGGCAAGATAAAAGGCATATAGTTTCAGTTATCCTAGAACAAACTTAGAAGTTAAGGCGATCGAAGATGGCGATGGTTAGAAGAGGTTTCTGTGACGAAATTCAGACGAACGCTAACTGCAGTTGCACAATTGACCAATAAAAATGCATACATTCAACCGGACAGGGTTGTGTGAACGATACAAATTATGAGTTTGCTACAAAAAACTATTAAGAGTTTGGTTTAGCTTAGATTTTCCTCAGAATTAGCTCAGCACTGACCTATCACAACTGCGCAATAGCTTGCAACTGCGCAATAACCGTCGCGACGGTGGACAAATATGAAAGGGGAGGAAGTTACAGAAACTTAGTAACAGGTGAAAAGCGCTGCCGACGAAAGAAGCAACCAATTGGACGCAGCCAACACACAGCTTGGGCCGGGACGCCGACTCAGAAGTTCGACAGCGGGCAGCCGAACACGGCCGAGACTTCCATAAGGGCAGGGCAGGCCAAATAGAGAGCAGAAAAGGATATACCTATCTCTCTGTAACTATAAGTGATGCAGATTGTTGGGGGGGGCTGCCCCGCATTAGGAGGATCGGCAAATGGCATGCGCCTGACACGCGACCCGGGCAGTAACGCCGTCGTAGGCTGAAGCAGAGAATCGACAGCTGACAAGCCGAAATAGGTTCAAGTCTTGCAGTTTTTGAAAACGAAAGGCAATTAAGTTAAGTAACTGGATGCGGACGGGCGTCTTAGAATCGTATCAGCTAGCATTAAAGGCGCGCGTGTGTTTTGAAAAAAAAAAAAACGTTAAAGAAGAATATCACCCGTTACCAAAAGTTTGGGAGCTGCTCAGAAGCAGCAGGATCAACGCGGGTGAGCTGCCTAGGGCCTTGTTAATATAAGGAGTGGGTAGTTCTTAACAAAAGTGCGGTTAGGAAAACGGATAGGGCCAAAAAGGAACTAAAAACTGTTGAATTGTTAAACGAAAATATATAATAAGTGAACGATTTGGTCGGATACGTTACCTACCTACTAATCTCTCCAGACGCAGCCAGTGGCCCTAAATCTACAAGTTTTACATCGATTACCCGTGCACGTTCACGAGATGGATTTTAACGTATGCGGTGTAGTTGTTGGAAGATTTGTGCATTATATCCAGCGCGCTGCTCTTGCGTTTTTCAAGGCGGTTTACTGACAAAAGTATGGGTGAGTCCGGGCGGCTGGTGGCTAATGGAGCAAGGAGCCGGCAGGAAGGCAGCAGCGTACAGGGGTTTGTTAATTTGTCCAGCTGTTGTGTGGCCGTGACCAGAGGAGAGGAGGTGTTATCTTTTTCTCTGTACCAAAATCCCAGCACTTTAATAGCAGTCATTTGGGAGACTGAGGCTCATACCTCGTCCACGAAACTTCTTTACAGATGGCGCCCAGGCAGGGACCCCGAGCCATTTTTTTTATAACTAGACAGAAAACTCCCTGTGATTAGCTTACTTAAAATCCCATTATATTATATCTTTTATGTCACTTTTCATTAACATCTTACGATGTACTGGAACAAACCCACTAAGACATCCCCACAACGGGTCCTCAGATATTAAACGGCCCACAGCTTTTTAATGGTGTGTTTCGTTCTATCAATTCGGTCAAGTTTATTTATGATTTCGGCGAAATCTTTTCTGTTTTTACATTAATTTCTTTTTCAGAGGGCCAGAGCACATTAGGGTTAAAAGCCTATTTCCATCAAAGAAATTAAGCATCATTTCTTCAAGCCTTTTCATTTTGCCCTTCATATCTGTCATTCTCAAAAATGATGGCATTCCCCACGAAGGAATTTGGTATTTTCAATCAAGTACTCGCTACCCGCTCACAATACTCGTTACTCTCTGGAGACAGAAAGTGTCATCATTAATAATTTGTTGAGTAGTGTTTAAAATATAGGCGTCCACGTGATTTTGAAAGTGGCGCCTGTTTTTAAATCTACTCATTCATCTGTATTTGTCAACGGGGCAATGTGAATGTCAAGAAGATGACGATTTGTCAATGGAAACGACCCAATTTTGAGAAATGATTTCAGTGGAAAGGGGCTATAAGTCAACTTTCCACTTTTCATATTAAGCATCATTTCTTCACCAAGGGGAATAATTCTGAGGAGTGTTTTTGGTCTTAAGATAAGATAAGATAAGGGAAAGTTTTCTGAACTACATAAAACTCCTGCCGTCTCTATCGCACTGAGGGTTAAGGTCAAATTTTCTTGCCAAGACAAATGGCTTTCATACGGAAAGAAAGATGAGCTGCAAGTTAACGCTACGATTCTGAGGGTTTTAAACAACACCTATTGAACCAAAAACCCCCGCTAAGCCCCTTTCCGCCCCCTCATATCTCCCACAGTTTTGCAGATAGATGTTTGTACCTTTTTAGAGATTTTTTTTATTATAATATATTTATTTATCAGATGAATGCAAGCTTTAGGGGTTACAGATTATGCAATAGTCGGGCTTCACCGACTTTCTAACTTGTTTTTTTGTGAAAATCTCTATAAACATAAAAGAGAGTATCCTGACTGACTGATTCACTGATTGGCAATCATCGCACAGCCTAAACGGTAAGAGATAGAAAGCTGAAATTTGGACAGGAGTTTCTGTTGTTGAGTGCGTACTAAGACGGGGTTTTGGAAAATTCCACCCGGAAAAGTCGGAAAAGCGTCGGAAAAGTTTGTATGGGGGAAAATGTTATTTTTCATCCGATTGACTTGAAACTTGGTTTGTAAGCATAGTACGCAAAATAATTCCCCGATTTTGGAAAATCCGCCCACGAGGAAAATGGCCGGAAAATTCTGCATGCAAAAAACTATTTTTCATCCGATTGGCTTGAAATACGGTTTGTAAGGACAAATTATGAAATAGTTTTTTTCTGAAGTTAGAAAATTTGACCTGACGGTCGGAAAACTCTGTATGCAAAAAACTATTTTTCATCCGATTGGCTTCAAACTCTGTTTGTAAGGACAGAATACGAAATAAATTGAAATGTGATTGTCTGATGTTGGAAAATTTGACCCAACGGTCGGAAAATTCCCGGAAAATTCTGCATGAAAAACTATTTTTCACCCGATTGGCTTGTAACTCGGTTTGCAAGGACAGAATTCGTAATAATTTGAAATGTGATTTTGCCATGTCGGAAAATCCGCCTAGGCTTGAAAATGGTCGGAAAATTCTACATGCAAAATAGCTATTTTTCATTCGATTGGCTTGAAACTCGGTTTGTAGGGATAGAAATAGGGAAAGGAAATATGGGTGGGATATGTGTGGTATGCAGATGTAAAGTGGGCGGGATGTGGGCGGAAAGTTGGTGGTAAGTGAGTGGGAACTGGGGGAAATTGGGTGTAAAGCGGGTGGGATTTGGGTGGACTGTAGGTGGAAAGTGGATGGGATGTGGGCAGGAAGTAAGAGGGATGTGGATGGGATGTGGGCGGGAAGTGGGAGGGATGTGGACGGGATGGTGGCGGAAAGTGAGTGGGAACTGGGTGGAATGGGATGAAGAGTGGATGGTAGGGATGGGGGTGGAAGTTGGAGGGAAAACCCATCAGCAAAGAGCATACTGTTGAAGGCGCAGCGAAGAGCGTCGGGTTATTTGCTAGTGTAATATAAATATTTAAAGTCGATTTGCGCGACCTAATATATATACTTTATGTGAGATGATTTCTTCTATGCGTTGCAAACATCTGGGCAAAATTATAATACACTTTTCAAGTGTATAATAAAATAATAATAATGATTTTGCTGAATAACAACCAATCTGGTTTTCGCAGTGGAAAGAGCAGTACAACAGCCATACTCAAAATAACAGAAGATATCAGAAGAAAATTGGACAACGGAGATGTCACTTTACTTACTCTTCTTGACTCTGCACTAAATTATCTAAACTATACAATTTTTCTGATACATCGGTTAAGCTTCTGTCCTCGTACCTAATTAATCGTTGTCAAGCTGTTGTTACGTCATCTGATTTTTCATGTTTTCTTCCAACCAAGCGAGGTGTCCCGCAAGGTTCTGTCCTTGGCCCATTGTTATTTACCATTTATGTGAATGATCTTCCTTGTGTATTGTCAAATAATGAAGTCCACATGTAAGCAGACGATGTACAAATGTATGTTAGTAGTCAGTTAAGCCAAATTAGTGAGTGTATAAATGTGTGCAATAGCGAGCTTCAATTTATAAACAAATGGGCGAAAGAAAATCGAATGGGCTCAACCCTTTTGAAATGCAAATGTTTAATAATATACAAGACGAAATTAAACCGTGAACATTTTTCGATTCTGAACAATGATGACCGTCCCATCGAGTATGTTGACCAAGCTGCCAATCTCGGTTCATATTTAGCACAACGCTCTTATGGGGTGATCATATAATCCGGGCAATTGGGAAAACCTATGGAATGCTTCGACAGTTTAACTTGACAAGGACGTATCTACCTCAAAAAATCCTACTCCTAATTGCCAAAGCTTCTAAGCAAGTATACTTTTTCCCTTCAGTGTTTTTATGGGTAGAAGTCTTTGGAAAATGCGATGCTTTTAGCTTTAATAAAATTAATGTCCTTTTTATACCCTTGCAAAGGGTATTATAATTTTGCACAGAAGTTAGCAACGCATAGAAATATTCATTTCCGACCCTATAAACTATATATATTCTTGATCAGGGTGACGAGCTGAGTCGATTGAGCTTTGTCCGTCCGTCTGTCTGTCCGTCTGTCTGTTTCTACGCAAAGTAGTCTCTCAGTTTTAAAGCTATCGAGCTGAAACTTTACACAGAGTCTTCTTTTTACTGCACGCTGCTAATATGTCGGAACCGACCGGATCGGATGACTATATCTTAAAGCTGCCATAGGAACTATTGGTCGAAAAGTGGGTCTTTGCGAGGAAAACTTTTTTGTTTTTAATGTTAACGTCTCCCACTTCAGCGATTATTAATATTATACGCTTTCACATAGATTTGGAAATTTTTGTTCAAATCGGATGACTATATCTTGTAGCTTATAAAAGTGGGTTTTAATGACAAAATTTATTTTGTTTTTAATGCTAACGTGTGTCACTTCAGCGATTATTAATGTTATGCGCTGTTACACTGATTTCTTGACTATATCTTATTGCTGCCATAGGAACTTTATTTAGAAAAATAGAGGGAAGCTAACTTCGGCTGTACCGAAGTTTATATACCCTTGGAGCATGATATATGCTGCCAGTTTTTTATATGGAGATACGATATATTCATCAAAAAAGTTTTTCTCACTAGAACTACATTTTGGACCGATCGTTCCTATGGCAGCTATATGCTATAGTCATCCGATTTAAATCAAACTTGACAAAATTGTGTGGTAGTATATAATATAGATCTGTACAAAGTGGGAGCGATAGCATTGAAAACAAAAAAGTTTTTCTCACTAAGACTTTTTTTCAGACCTATCTTTTGTATGGCAGCTATACTATATAGTTGCCCGATTTGCATAAAACTTGCGAAAATTATGTGAAAGCATAGAAAACTTATTTTTTTTTTTTTTATAATTGAAACTTAAAATTAATTCTAAGTTACAAAGGGTTTTATAGCCAGAGCAACGGAGGCCTTCAGGCTGTTGTTTTTACAAATTTTTATAGTCTTATGTTTAATTTTAAGGTAAGTTTTACAAAGTTGTGTATATTTTCCGTGTTTACATCAGTGAGTAGTTGTTTTGGATTAAGAATTTTTAAAGAGGTACATTCGTTGAGAATAAATTGGCAGTGGTTAACGAAATGGTCTATGGTAAGAGCTGTTGCATTGCAGTATGGGCAGAGCGGTGGTGGTGTTTTGTTTAGTAGGTATTCATGTGTGAGTTTCGTATGACCCTTTCGAAATCTAGTGTAAATAATTGCATGATTTCTGTTTATTGTTATTGGTATGTCTATTGGCTTTCTGGTTGGATTTATTGTCTTGTAGTAATGAGTGTATTCGTCCCAGATTCTGTTTAGAACTGTTTTATTTGCCCTATTGATGAAGTTGCTTATGTCCTTCTTATTAAAGGTGTTGTGCAGTACTAACGGGGCTAAAGTGGCAGCTTTTGCCGCCGTATCCGCCAGCTCATTTCCTCTTATTCCAGCATGTCCTGGTGTCCACATTAGTTTTATTGTGTTGTGGTTTGCAGAAATAATGTCCCTGATTTTGCTTATAGTGGGTTTATTATTGTTTACGTTTCGGACAGCAAGGAGTGTAGATAGCGAGTCGGTGCATATGACATGTTCAGCTCTTTTCGTTGCATTCGCCACCTCTACTGCCATTAGAATCGCTTCCGCTTCGGCTGTAAAAATGGACGTGTAGGAAGGTGTTATAGCCGATCTTATGTTTAGGTTATCCTCGGTGACAACGCTAAAAGCTGTGACCTTGTCAGTTTTAGAAGCATCGGTAAAGATAAATTTCCATGTGGGGAATTGAGCTCGAATGCTGTTAAAAGTCGTGATATATATCTCTTTTGGAGTTGTGTCTTTTTTATGACGTGCAAGTTGGAATATGATTGAGCTATTTTTGAAATTCCAGGGCGGAACCTTCTGTTTGTATTTCCCGAGGGGGAATACGATGATGTTGAGTTTTTTAGCTTTATTAATTATGAGTTGAAGCGTTGATGGAATTCGAGGTTCCCTCTTGCGCTTCAGTTGACGTAAAAGCGTTGTATGCAGAGATGAGTCGGATGTATTGGTTAGTCTATTGATTTGTCTGCCGATGCTCCATTCAAATCTGGTGCTCAGATCAGGAAGACCAGCTTCTGCAAGAATATTGTTGATGGGGGTGGTTCTGAAGGCGCCCAGCGCTTGTCGTTTGTTGGGGTGGATAATTTGTTTTTGTTGGTTTTGTTTGTTTTGCCGTAAAGACAGAAGCCGTAATCAATTTTAGATAGTATTATTGCTTTTGTGATGTAAATGAGAGAAGTAGTGTTACATTTAAGATTTTTGCTACTTAAACATTTAAGTATATTTAATCTATTGTTTAATGATTTTATTAATGTTTTGACATGTTCGTTCCAATTAAGTTTTTTATCAAAGGTTAGTCCTAATATTTTAAGGTGTTCTGTTTTTGGTATAATCGTATTGTTAACAATAATGTCTATGTTTGCACATTTGTGTTTTCTGCATATATGTAGGTGGGATGATTTTTCGTTTGATATTTTTGTACCACTATAATTGCACCACTGATTTATTTTTCCAAACAAATCATTGATTTGCATATTAAAGCCTTCTTTTGGATTAAAAATAAGACAGAGATCGTCTGCATACATCGTATGGGTGAAAACTTGTTTTCGTTTATAAGCTGGCTTAGTTTATTAAAAGCTACCAAGAAAAGAGTCACTGACAATGGGGACCCTTGAGGGATTCCATTGTATAGTTTTTCTTCTCTTGACAGGGTGTTGTTGACTTTTACTCTGAACCTTCTATTGCTTAGATAACTTCGAATATAATTTATAATTTTTGGGCCAAGTTTCCAGTCATAGAGCTGTTGCAGAATGCAGTGTAATCCTACTCTATCAAAAGCTTTTTCCATATCTATAGATAATGCTGATACGTGGTTTTTGTTGAAAGATTATTTGAAATATAATTGTCTATTATTAATAGTGGGTCTATGGTACATCTGTTTGACTTATATGCGTATTGGTTTTGGTATAACATGTTTTCTTGGTTCAGGAACCACATAATTCTTTTTGATATTATTTTTTCTAGTGTTTTTGAAAAGCAAGAAATTAATGATATTGGGCGGTAGCCGTTTATTGAATTCTTTGGTTTATTGGGTTTGCATATGGGTATAATTATTGCTATTTTCCACTGTTGGGGTATGATACTTGTTTCTAATATCTCATTATATAAATCTAAGAGTTTATTGATGCCAACTGGCGGGAGTTTCTTCAAAAATTCATAGGGGACGTTATCATAACCTGGCGTAGAGCCTTTTAGGCTGCTGAGGCAGGATTGAAGTTCTATTGTCGTGATAGGTGTTTCAATAAGTTTAGCTTTGTTTTTTTGGGTTATAGGTTAAAGGTAATTGTGTTAAGTGGCGATGTTTGCTTTGCTTAAAATAATCGGAAAAGTTTGAGTCTTTTGAGTAATCGGACCAGGCTTTGCTGAATGCATTGGCAATCTCTTTTGGGTCACTGGTATTTCCGGTTGCGGTTTCGATTGCATGAATGTGCGTATTTTTTCGAACCCCTGTAATGATATGCACTTTATCCCAAAGAGTTTTTGTGCTAGTACTGGGGTTAATATCTTTGGTAAAGTTAGCGAATGAAGTCTTTTGAGCTCTTTTTGCTTCATATTTAAACTTTGCGTTAGCCTTTTTGTATTTTAGCATGTTTTCTGTACTTAAATGCTTCCTAAGATTATTTAAACATTTTACTTTTTCTGTTTTTAAGAATTCAAGTTCCCTGTTCCACCAGTATGTAGTCTTTTTCGTTGGACTCTTAGGGTTTGTAATTGGTATGGAGTCGTTTGCACAAGTCTTAATAATTTTGAGAAATTTGGCTGCCGATTGGTTTGTGTTGTTTGTTATGATAATTTTTTTCGGATGATTCGTTGAAATTTTTTTTGAATTTTTCCCAGTTGGCTAGGTGCAGTTTATATCTGTGTGTTTTGTGGGATGCGTTACTAGGCTCTTTAGGAAAGAGTTGTATAAATATTGGGTAGTGATCGCTTCCATACAAGTCTTCTAGAATAGACCATGATGAATCGAGGTTAAGAGGTGGCGAGCATAGGGTGACATCTACGTTTGTGAAAGTGTTATGTGTGGTGAAGTGTGTGTGATCTCCATTGTTCAGGACAATCAATCCGCTGTTTTGGATAAACTTTGCTACCACATTTCCTCGATGGTTGTTAGAAGTGGATCCCCAAAACGAATGCCAGGCATTAAAGTCTCCTAGCATGAGTACTGGCTTATTACATGGAAAGTTGTTGATAAGATCGTGAAGATCCTGTTCAACGATTTTTTCAGCTGGAGAAATGTATACACTTAATATAATAAAGGGAACTTCAGATTGGATTTCTGCAGCAATTGCGAGAATGTTGGAGTGGAAATTAATTATTTTGTGTTCGATAGAGTTTGATATGAGAAGTGCGACTCCTCTACTGGCTTTTGTACGTAGTGTATCTATGTCATTTTTATTATAGAGTGAAAATTGCTTTGGAGTGTGAAATGAAGTATCGTCGTTGACAAGATGGGTTTCTTGTAGCGCGATTATCTTCGGATTATATTTATTTATTAACAGAGAGAGACTGTGGTATTTGTCTTTATATCCGTTAATATTCCATTGAATTGTTTTGAATGTCATTATTGTTAAGAGTATATAATAATGTGATTGGTTTAGATGATGTTTTTATGTTTGTATTGTCTCTCTCTGTGCTCTTCCCCTCATCACCGCGACTACGGTCCCACAATGCGTTAGATCATTGTAAGCGATCGCGGTCGATGAGGGGGAGAGCAGATAGAGGCTGATAGGGTTTTGTTATGATTATAACTCAACATCTTCTCTGATAACTTCAGTATCAGAGAGCATTGAGTCATTTTGATTGAGTGCATTGGTTAGTATTGATTTGTAGTCTGTTCGTTGTAATATTGTGTCTGTGTCCATTTCTGAGTCGCTTGTTGTTATCGTTTGTTCGTGTGTAGAGAGGTTTGCAAATTTAGAGGTGGTCGGTTTTGTTACGGTTATGTTTTTGATCTTGGTTTGCTTTTGAGTACTTCGTCATTTTAGTAGTAGTAGTAGTAGAAGTTCTTTATTCATAGAACATTAAATATATATTGGCATGGCATTTTGCCGTTAGCCTTAAATTTAAATTATACAATTCATTTTAATAAGCTAGAGCTACCGGAACGCCCTTCCTTCAGAGCTACACCACCTACCTTCCCCGCTCGTCGCGAGATAGTAGATCTTTCACTCCTCAGGATGGAGTCCCGGGCTCCACCAATTAATATAGAAAAACAAAAAAAAAAAAAGTAACAGAATTCTCTTTTAAAATGCTTCCTGCATGATTCTTGCCCTGTATTTGTGAGCATCCAACAGGTATTTTGCTAACACTCTCCAAGATTGCCCGTTTAAGATTGCTATAAGCTCTTCCAATGTGAGACATGCCTTGCCCCATGAGCGGATCCTCAGTTCGTGCAAGATTGGACAGACTGCTATAAAGTGAAACACATCTTCGCGTACTCTCATGTTGCAAAGGCTGCACAGCTCATTTTCAACACGTCTGTGCGGCGAATAGTTAAGCGCCAGTACCTCTGTTCTGGCTCTGCAAATATAGGAAATGGTTAGAGTGTCATAGTCTTCCCTAAAGTAATTTTTTTCTCCAAGCTCGTAACTTAAACGCTTGTACATCTGTCGAGAAGTGCTTTCGCGAGCTCGCCTGATATTTGCCTCACGCGTTCTATCGTAGATTGAAGCCAGTAGAGAGGATTGACTCTCTTTCCAGGTGTTAGGGTCGGCTAGGTCTAGATTCACTTCGTGTTCAGAGGCCAGTTCTGTCCATTTTTGAAAGCATTGCGAAGACGACGCTATCAGTGTAGACGCTACCATATTCGGATACCTGTCAGCTGACAAAGACATGATTTTGTTCATGTATTTGAAGTGCGCTTGTAGTGTGTGAAGGGACATCTCAGGTAGGCCTGTCTCCAAATGTATAGCATATGTAGGCGTATTGTTTGGGAGATAAAACATTTGTTTCAGAAAGAATCTTAGCAATTTTTCGGCATCGTCGTATGACTCCCATCCCCAGACTTCGGCAGCATAGCACATAATAGTTCTCGCCGTTGCCTGAAACATTTTATACTTTGTACTCGCGCTTACATTTTTCTTCTTCATCAAGGCTTTCCAAGTGCTGTTCAGTGATCTTTTGGACTCACTTAGTTTTAAATTAATGTGCTGTTTAAATGACATGTTTGAAGATAACGTCACTCCAAGATATTTGAACAGTTTTACCGTTTCTAGTTCTATATTGCCAAGTGTCCATTTCTCATCTCGCGCCAACCTCCCTCGGCCATCTCGAATGATCATTGTTTTCGACTTTTCCGTGTTGATTTCCAGTCCCCATTTTAAGCAGTATCTTAGCACTTCGTTGATCATCTCCTGTAGCATCTTTGGTGATTCAGCGAGGATGACCATGTCGTCCGCGTACATCAGGATTTTAAATATATTCCCACCAAATTGTGCGCCTCCTTGGAGTTCATTGGAGATATCATTTACGAATAGGGAGAACAAAAGAGGACTGATAATACACCCCTGCTTTACTCCAAGATTTGTTTTGAACCAGGGCGAAAGATTAAATCCATCCCACACTGCCGTTTCATTGTCCTCATAGAGGCTTTTTATTATTTGTAGTATCTTTGTCGAGATGCCTAAATCCGCTAGCTTGTGAATCAGGAGTTTCCTGTCTACTGAATCAAATGCTGCTTTAAAATCAATAAAAAACAGGTACAGCTTTTTGTTTGTCCTCAGGAAGTCCCTGCACACCGAAGTCAACACGAAGATGCTGTCAATCGTGGAGTACCCTTTCCTAAACCCAGATTGATTTTCGTGTAATATTTGGTGTTCGTCCAGATACGATTTTATGCGGGCTAAGATTACTGACGTAAATGTTTTTAACAGAGTGTTCAAAAAGGAGATGCCTCTGTAATTGCTCACTTCTTTAGGGTTGCCTTTTTTAAAAATTGGGTAAATTACGTTCTTCTGAAAGCTTTTAGGGACACATCCGGTGTTAAAAATTTCATTAAAAGACTCAGTTAACTGTACCACAAAACCTTCTGAGGCGTGCAGCAAAAACTCCCCTGGGACTCTGTCTTCTCCTGGCGCTTTTCCTACTTTATTTTGATTTATTGCCAGGCGCACTTCTGCAATTGTAAACGGTCTGTCCATTTCTGCTCTCTCGACAATAGGTAAATCGAAGATATACGGTGCCTCTACTTCTCTGAAAAGCAGGCTTTTAAAATATTCCGCTAAGTTCTCGGAGGTGACGTGTATACCTCTTTTTTCGTTTGAGCCGTTTATTTTTCTCACCATCTTCCAAAAGTTTTTGCTATCCTTTATATTATCGAGAGCTATCTGTAGATATTGATTATAGTGGCGCTGTTTCTCTGCGCAAAGTTGTTTATAATACATATTCTCTCGAAGGTAGCTTGCTTTGCTTTCCGGTGTATTGTTGCGCGACGCCTGTCTCAGCCAGTGCATTGAACGTTTTCTTGCCTTTTCACAGTCATTATCGTACCAGGGTTCTTTGAAGTTTGTTCTATGCGGCTTTTGCATGCATTTTGCTGCTTCAGTAATGCAATCAGTTAAACGCTGGATACACTTTTCAGACTGGTTTATGGACGGGGAGTTCATAATGCGATCTAATCTCAGACTGTACTCTTCCTTGTATCTTGGCATCCATCTCAGCTTTGGTAGTAGTTTGTTGGTCTCAGCTTGTGTCTGTGCTCTTATACACGCTTCGATTTCTATTGGCATATGATCCGAAAACAATTCCTCTGTTACCTTGAAATCCCTTACATGTTTATGCCATTCTCCCTGAATCATGCAGTAATCAATGGTTGTGCAAGCCTGGCCGCGGATAAAAGTAAATTTTCCTTCTGAGTCACCATTCGATCTGCCATTGAGCGCTAGCAGATTAAAGGATTCTCCCAATTCCATGATTCTTGTTCCTTTTGAGTCCTTTGTCTTGTCTTTTGCTGCTCTTCGTGTGGCAGACCAAACGCTTTCCGTTTCCTCTTCTGTTAGCACTTGCTCTTCTCCTATTCTTCCATTTAGGTCGCCAACTAGCATGGTATTTGGTATTCTTGCTTGTAGAAGAAAGTCGTAGAGCTGCTCATAATCATCTGACCATCTTGTGCAGTTGAGGTACGTGGGTATAATATACAGCTTCTCTCGGGGCCCATGAATTTCTACCACTGCTCTGTTGCAAATATTTTCGAAGGAACAATTCACCGTGCATTTGAAATCTTTATGTATTCCATAAAGGCAACCTCCACTTGCACGCCCCCTTTCCGCCATCCTTACTGCCGGAATCCAGTAGAGCTCGAAATTCTGGAAATAATGCTCATAGTTTTCCATGTTGTTTTCAATAAACGTCTCAAATAGGAAGAAGATTTGATATCTGTTGACCATTTTAAAAAAGCTGTTTTGGATTAGCTTACTTTTAAGCCCTGCGATATTATAAGAGAGTATCCTAAACGTAATATTATGTGTATTTTCTAAACTTATACTATCTTGGGTGGGAGCTTGGTTAATAGAGTTTCTACTACCCCTTATTGGTTTTTTGGAACCCGGGCCCGATTAAGCAGTGCTGCGTATGTCAGCGGCCACAATGCTGTACCAAATAACTCTCTTAGCATTGGTTCTGCAGGTTGCCCTTTGTGCACGAGATTTTTAGCGGCATCAAAATAGTACCATTTTCCATCAACATTTATTTCATCGCTTTTTACGAATATTTTAAATCTGCCATTAAGTGAAATCAAATCTTTTTTAAACTGCAGCAGTACAGCCTTATGCTCTTGCCTTTCTACGCTGAGGTCTTTTTCAATGAAAATTTTCGAACCCGATAATAACTTGCCGTTCTTAAGCGAGGCGTTCACCATTGAGGAGGTTTCCAATTCCGCAATAATTCCAACTGTATTGCCTCTTTCAAAAATGATCCGTGTGTCTCTCACGTTGGCTTCTGGTACCTTCAGTTTAGTGCGGAGTAGCTCTCTAACCCCATCTGCTGATGCATGTGTCTTCTGAAGGCCTTTGACAATTAAATTTTTATTTCTGCTCTGATCAGAGAGTCTATTTAGTTCCTTCCGGTCATTGCTCCTTTCCCCTTTAAGCTGCTCGATTTCTTCTTTTAACGCTTGATTCTCACGTTGAAGCTCTTCGATTTTTTGAGAGACCCCTCCTAGTTGCTCCTTTAACTCCCCGATATCGTCCTTTGTTGCCAGTTTATCCGTCATGCACGCCAGTTTTGAATCGAAATTTTTTCCCATCTCCATAATCGCTAGCATGATATGCTTGTTTTCCACCGCGACTTCGGGCGACAGTTCCAGGCATTTACGTTTTTCCGGCTGCACGTTTTTGCTTGACGAAATTGGCGTGACATTTGCCGATACTATCGGCGCTCGATTTAATCCCATTGCGGAATCGGACACGGGTGATCTGCCTCCAAACATTACCTTAACTTTTTTGTTTCGAACTGATACTTGTTTGAGTTCAGAATTTACCCAAATCGCCTAGAAGTATGCTACACAAAATGACAAAACTCTTAGATGGTTGCGATCAACAGGGGCGCCTTTGTGCTAAGAAAGCTTTTACTAGCTTTTGACAGCTTTTAGAGCTTTTAAAGAACCCACTTTTAGTAGTTACTTCTGTGTGTGTATCTTATCCGTGTGTACAACTTGTTTGGATTGTTATTGTATTTGCCGCGGGGGCTGCTGTGGCCAGATTTAAACAAAAGTTTATCAAAAAATTGCCTGTTTCGTTGATCCTGTCTGTCCTTGATCAGCCTCGTGTCTGTTGTTACACCGTTATCCACATCTGTCACTACACTGGTTATATTATCGTCTTTACACTTTTATTTTTAAATGTTTTGCGCGGAGCTCTGTTTTGGTTGTTCTGCCTTTTACCAGGGTTGGATATTGCGATTTGATTTTGCAGATTCCATGGAGCTCTTTCGCAGCTAGGAATTTTTCAGCAATTGATGTGTTTTCGACGAAAAGAAGAAGCTTGCCATCGCGCATTTCATTAATTTTTAACACCTTGTTGCTTATTAATTTGATGGCACGCTCAACTGCAAAGCAAGAGAACGAAGAGAGTGGCTTGTCGGAATCTAAGGCTGACATTATTATAAACTTGGGATTGGGTAGGTTTACTGTTGGAAGTTCTGGGAAGGCTTCTGAAAGCGGTAAAGTCTTTTTCCTTTTACTTTTGGGGCTATCACTAAGCAGAGCGAAGCGATTTGCCCCTAGGCTATTATGCCCAGCGGGCATGGTTTGGCTGGGCAACGTTCACTTCTGTTTTTCACTTGGGGATTTTTTCCTCTTCTTTGAAAGAGATAAGGAGAGAAGGCGATTGAAAGTTTGATAAGCTTCGAGTTAAACTACGATTTAGAGCGAGAAGAGAAACACGTCCGATCGGTTCGAGGTTTAGTCGATGACTGTGAGAAAACTTATAAATACGGGGGTTGGGAGCGATAGCATTGAAAACAAAAAAGTTTTTCTCACTAAAACTACTTTTTCAACCGATCGTTCCTATGGCAACTATATCCTATAGTCATTCGATCCGGCCGGTTCCGACAAATGTGCAGCGTATTTATACCAAAAGACTTCGTGCAAAGTTTGGTTGAGATAGCTTTAAAACTGACGGAGGAGATAGCATAGAAACAGACGGACGGACAGACGGACGGACAGACGGACATGGCTATATCAACTCAGCTCGTCATGCTGATCAAGAATATATATCCTTTATGTGGTCGAAGATGTTTCCTTCTGTGCGTTACAAACATCCGGACAATTTTAATATACCCTCTCCAAGGGTATAAAAATAGAGGGAAGCTAACTTCGGCTGTACCGAAGTTTATATACCCTTGGAGCATGATATATGCTGCCAGTTTGATATGCTGATATAGTCATCCGATTTAAATCAAACTTGACAAAATTGTGTGGTAGTATATAATATAGATCTGTACAAAGTGAAAACAAAAGATTTTCTTACTAAGACTGTTAAGCTTTAGTGTGTCACAAAGGACAAGAAATCTAATTTGTAATAAGACCAGGCTAAAAAGGTCTGATACACAATTCATTATCCATGCCGATCGATTCTGGAACAAACTACCCCATACCCTTAAAACAATTACTAGCGCATCTCTATTTAAGGCCACAATTTCCAGTCACCTAAACACCTCATAAAATAAAATAAAAGAAAACTTGTACTAAAGTTTCCATCTATCTAATAAAAAATGTTCAAATTTCACCAGCCCTCGTAAAAACGTAAATGGTAAATTTACCACACATGAGCTAGTGAGCGCCCCTTGTGATTTATTATTATTATTAATTATTATTTTATTATGTCTTAATTTAAACTATAATTTTCTTAATGGGATTACTCCTTATATTATGTTTAATGTTATAATAACTAATTTATTGTTTTCTAAAGTCATATGTAATAATGTTTTTTACCAAATGTTTTTATACACTTGAAAAGTGTATTATAATGCCCTCTGGGAAGTGGTTGGAAGGTGGATGGAATGTGGGTGGGATGTGGGTGGTGTGACGTAGTCCCCCCTACGTCACAATAAGATATCATAATAGGTTTAGATTAGGTTAAGCTTTAGGTTAAAATATAGTTATTAAGCCGGCCAGGAGCCAAAATACGCACGAAGCGGCAATAAATATTAATTTCATGATTTAAACTCAACGGTCACTTGGTCCAGCGAACCAGTCCTAAGGGCTCGCAATCATTTTGCCATAACGCGTAGCGAGTCACAGAGGGGCTATCACCGCCAAAAGTTCGGCATTCAGTCGGCAACGCTTGACACGGCCGGACCTACGCGGGTGGACAGACGGATAAAAAAGGTGTAAAGAAAAGGCAAACGAAAAGGAGAGTGAACTCGCGGGCGGAAATCAAGAGTGAGGAAGAGAGAGAAAGTAAGTAGATAGGAGTTGGCGGAAAGGAAAAGGGAACAGCGGTGCAGCAAGGCCTATAAGGAGAAGAGCTGAAAAAAAGAAGTAAATAAAGAATTTGGAATAAATAAACCTAAGTGGCGTCTATTTCCTCAGAGTTATCTCCCCCTAAGTTCCTTGATCTCCCCTGGAGACGCGGATCGCTTCCCGCTCCATTAATAACAAGTAACTAATCTGAGTCGTGGATTACTTCCCGCTCTACTTACTCGTAGTTGGCTCAACGGAGACGTGGATTGCTTTTCGCTCCAATAACCTGTAGTTAATCAGAGACGAGGATCCCTTCCCGCTCTTTTGCCTGTAGTTAATCAGAGACGAGGATCCCTTCCCGCTCTTTTGCCAGCAGTTAATCAAACAGAGACGAGGATCCCTTCCCGCTCTTTGGCCAGTAGTTAATCAAACGGGGACGTGGATTCCTTCCCGCCCTTCAGCCCGCCGTTAGATATACAGAGACGAGGATCCCTTCCCGTTCTGTTAGTGGAGATCGGCACAACGGAGACAAGGACCCCTTCTCGACGACACGGAGCAGAGCCAGTCATAAAGGATAGGACCGTTAAAACTATCTTTCTTCAATTTCTCTTGGGATATTTCATGCCAAGACCCTTTACCCACCCTCAGTGTCTCAGACTTTCTTAACAAGTATTCTTTTTTAAAACCCTAGGCGCGACTGAGATATACCCCCGGCCTAGGAGCTTCCTTACGGTGGTAAGTTGTTTTGGAAGTAGGTGGTATGTGGATGGTATGTGGGTGGAATGTGGGCGGGAAGTGCGCGAGAAGTGGGCGGATGGGAAGTGGGTGGAATGTCGGCGGAAAATGGATGGTATGTGTGTGGAATGTAGGTGGAATCTGGATCGAAAGTTGGTGGGAATTGGTTGGAGAGTAGGTGGGATGTGGATGGAAAGTGGGGATGCATTGGTTCTATACTGTTGAAGGCGCAGCAAAGCTCGACGGGTTATTTGCTAGTAAAGTATATATATTCTAGATCCGCAGGACGAGCTGAGTAGATTAAGCTTTGTCTGTCCGTCTGTCCGTCCGTCTGTCTGTTTCTACGCGAACTAGTCGTTCAGTTTTGAAGCTATCGAGCTGAAACTTTGCACGGAGTCTCTTCTGACTGCACGCTACTAATATGTCGGAACCGACCGGATGAGATGACTACTTCTTGTAGCTGGCATAGAAATGTTCGGTCGGAAAATGAGTTTTAGTGAAAAATACTGTTTTGTTCTCAATATTACAGCACCCAAACAAGGTCATGGGTAATATTGAATGTTTTTAAGCTGATCTGCGAAGTTTGGTCGAAGTCGCTAACCGTTGAGAGAAGGTTTTTCAAATGTATCAGAACTTCGGCACCGACGAAGTTAGATTTCTCGTTTATTGTTGTGACTAGCACAATGTTTATATGTTAATTACTTTTCGTGCTAGGATGTAAATCTAATAAATCTAAATCTAGAGATCATTGTAATTTTGATATAGGACTCGAAAAGCATTGTGTTGGGCGTATTCGGTTGTGCATATACGGGCAAGATAAAAGGCATATAGTTTCCAGTTATCCTAGAACAAACTTAGAAGTTAAGGCGATCGAAGATGGCGATGGTTAGAAGAGGTTTCTGTGACGAAATTCAGACGAACGCTAACTGCAGTTGCACAATTGACCAATAAAAATGCATACATTCAACCGGACAGGGTTGTGTGAACGATACAAATTATGAGTTTGCTACAAAAAACTATTAAGAGTTTGGTTTAGCTTAGATTTTCCTCAGAATTAGCTCAGCACTGACCTATCACAACTGCGCAATAGCTTGCAACTGCGCAATAACCGTCGCGACGGTGGACAAATATGAAAGGGGAGGAAGTTACAGAAACTTAGTAACAGGTGAAAAGCGCTGCCGACGAAAGAAGCAACCAATTGGACGCAGCCAACACACAGCTTGGGCCGGGACGCCGACTCAGAAGTTCGACAGCGGGCAGCCGAACACTGGCCGAGACTGCCATAAGGGCAGGGCAGGCCAAATGGAGAGCAGAAAAGGATACACCTATCTCTCTGTAACTATAAGTGATGCATGGCTTCGGCAAGCATTCGCTGTGAATTGCCGACTGACTTCGGTTCCCTATGGCTGGGGCTGCCCTGCCCCGCATTAGGAGGATCGGCAAATGACATGCGCCTGACACGCGACCCGGGCAGTAACGCCGACGTCAGCCTGAAGCAGAAAATCGACAGCTGACAAGCCGAAATAGGTTCAAGTCTTGCAGTTTTTGAAAACGAAAGGCAATTAAGTTAAGTAACTGGATGCGGACGGACGTCTTAGAATCGTATCAGCTAGCATTAAAGGCGCGCGTGTGTTTTAAAAAAAAAAAACGTTAAAGAAGAATATCACCCGTGACCAAAAGTTTGGGAGCAGTGAGTGCTCAGAAGCAGCAGGATCAACGAGGGTGAGCTGCCTAGGGCCTTGTTAATATAAGGAGTGGGTAGTTCTTAACAAAAGTGCGGTTAGGAAAACGGATACGGCCAAAAAGGAACTAAAACTGTTGAATTGTTAAACGAAAATATATAATAAGTGATAACTAAGTGGCAACTAATCTCCCCAGACGCAGCTAGTGGCCCTAAATCTACAAGTTTTACATCGATTACCCGTGTACGTTCACGAGATGGATCTTAGCGTATGCGGCGTAGTTGTTGGAAGATTTGTGCATTTTATCCAGCGCGCTGCTCTTGCGTTTTTTAAGGCAGTTTACTGACAAAAGTATGGGTGAGTCCGGGCGGCTGGTGGCTAATGGAGCAAGGAGCCGGCAGGATGGCAGCAGCGTACAGGGGTTTGTTAATTTGTCCAGCTGTTGTGTGGCCGTGACCAGAGGGGAGGAGGTGTTATCTTTTTCTCTGTACCAAAATCCCTGCACTTTAATAGGAGTCATTTGGGAGACTGAGGCTCATACCTTGTCCACGAAACTTCTTTACAGATGGCGCCCAGGCAGGGACCCCGAGCCATTTTTTTACAACTAGACAGAAAACTCTCTGTGATTGGCTTACTTAAAATCCCATTATATTATATCTTTTATGTCACTTTTCATTAACATTTTACGATGTACTGGAACAAACCCACTAAGACATCCACACAACGGGTCCTCAGATATTAAACGGCCCACAGCTTTTTAATGGTGTGTTTCGTTCTATCAATTCGGTCAAGTTTACATTAATTTCTTTTTCAGAGGGCCAAAGCACATTAGGGTTAAAAGCCTATTTCCATCAAAGAAATTAAGCATCATTTCTTCACAAGAAAAGAAGAAATTCATATCATTTCTTCCATACGATTGGCCTTTTCATTTTGCCCTTCATTTCTGTCATTCCCGAAAATGATGGCATTCCCCACGAAGGAATTTGGTATTTTCAAACAAGTACTCGCTACCCGCTGACAATACTCGTTACTCACTGGAGACAGAAAGTGTCATCATTAATAATTTGTTGAGTAGGATTTAAAATATAGCCGTCCACGTGATTTTGAAAGTGGCGCCTGTTTTTAAATTTACTTATTCATTATTTGTCAACGGGGCAATGTGAATGTCAAAAAGATGACGATTTGTCAATGGAAACGACACAATTTTGAGAAATTATTTCAGTGGAAAGGGGCTATAAGTCAACTTTCCACTTTTGAGATACACCATACAGAAAGAAAGATGAGCTGCAAGTGAACGCTACGACTCAGAGGGTATTAAAACCCAACTTAAGGAGCTACAGGTTGCCAAGGCCCCTTCCGCCCCCGCAATTTAGAAAAAACCTCATATCTCCCACAGTTTTGCAGATAGATGGTTTGTACCTTCTACGGATATTTTGTAATCATGATTATTTATCGATTCGCCAAAAAAATTATGAAGATCGGATGAACGATAGCGGAGTTATACAGAAAACAAAAAATGTTGATGGGTAGCACCGGTTCAACGTTGATGGGCAGCACTGGACTCACTTTATGAGTTCTTTATCACTTTGTGTGTCTGCTATATCTAATTCATCAGATAAATGCAAGCTTTGGGGGATACAGATTATGTAATAGTCGGGCTTCACCGACTTTCTAACTTGTTTTTTGGGAAAATGTAATCGGGTGTGTCACAGAAATCTCTAGAGGTTTTCGTATAAACGTTAGCATTTCATATTAAAGCTGTTTGAATTTACATGTTAAGGGGCTCAAAAATCTGGGACACCCCTGAATATAAATATTTGAAGTTCGCGGACTAGGAATTCATTTTAGACTCATGCTTTCTCGGTGAAATTTTTCTTAGAATTGTGACCGTATATTTCGTTTTTGGTATACGCCTTGGCCGAAAAAAAACTCCCCTCCAATATATTTATTGGAATAAATATATGTGTTTAAAAATTTTTTGGAAAAAAATGTTATATACAAAGGGTTAACCCTATATTTTTACTTATAGCTCTGGAGCCAGTAACTAAGAATTGCCTTACAGTACTTCAATATTTATTAACAAAAAAATTATTATTTAACAAATGTATTTCATTCTTAGGAAATAAGTATATGTGCATTTTATATAGTTCTTAAAATTTTGTATTAAGTTCAAACTTTTGATCTACTTTAATAGATAATGTGCTTTCCTTTAAGACTTTGCCTCCAAGACTTTTGCAATGGCATGGAATCTGCCAGATTTTGGAGAGTTTCATTGCTTATTAACTCCCATTCTGCAAGCAAAAGCGTACTTTAAATGCTGAATTGAGTCGAACTGCCTCCCACCTTTATAAATCCTGGCTGAGAGGATACCCCAGAGGTCCTCAATTGGGTTCAAGTCAGGACTGATAGCCGGCCACTCCAGTACAGGTATTTTTCTTGAAGAAAAATAAGCCTTTGTGGCTTTTGATGTGTGGATTGGAGCGTTGTCCTGTTGAAAAATCCATCTATCTTCGTAAAGATCGTCTGCAAAATCTATTAATTCACTCTCCAGCAATTGAATATAGATTTCTGAGTTTGTTCTTATTGGAATAAAACATAGCCGAGACTTTCCTGCATATCCGAAACAGGCCCAAATCATCAGTGATCCACCGCCGTGATTCCTCTTATGGCGAGTTTCTCTTGGTTTTCTTAAGTCACGCCAATACTTATGACAGCCATCAAGACCATCAAGATTAAACTTTTTTCATCCGAAAAATAACGTTTCGGAATTCTTCGGTCGAAAATTTGTACCTGTCAGCAAACGCCAAACGACCCTTAAGATGGCGTGGCAATAGCATCGGTACAGCCACCCGGGAACTATGTTTAGGAGCTTGGATTTTTAGAAATTAGCTATCGTATTTCTGTGTCGAGACACTCTGGAAGCTATTTCAGTGATGGTAGCCCCACCTTCGTTCAATCCTTGGATTCGTCCGCGTTCCTCAGCTGATAAATGTGTTCCACGCGGCATTCTTAGGAAAATTTAAAAATTTTTTTTTGTGTTTCTGCAACAACTACTTAATTTACTCTCAACTTTTCATTTTTTATCAAAACACATCCAATTTGTTGCACGCCGACCATTAAATGCACACTAATTGGTTTTTGCACATAAACTTATTTCCTAAGAAAATCAAATCTCGCCACTCAAATGTGTGATAACGGTACTAAGAATGATGACCAAAGAAGAATTATGCAAAAGCATTCTAAAAATAGATAACAACAAAAGACTTTTGCATACCTAGAACATATGTTCTGTTACTATAGAGGAAGAGAGAAACGAAAACATATTTGCACATATACTTATTGCACTGAGGTATACTTTGTGTGGTCGGAGATGATTCCTTCTATGCGTTGCAAACTTCTGGGCAAAATTATAATACACTTTTCAAGTGTATAATAAAATAATAATAATGATTTTGCTGAATAACAACCAATCTGGTTTTCGCAGTGGAAGGAGCAGTACAACAGCCATACTTAAAATAACAGAAGATATCAGAAGACAATTGGACAACGGGGATGTCACTTTACTTACTCTTCTTGTCTCTGCACTAAATTATCTGTCGGCGCTGTCCAATACGAGCACGGCAAGTGATCTGCGCATTAAAGGTGTTCCGGTGATGGAAGATGAAAACCTTAGGTCGGCTTTTAACGCATTTTGTTTCGCCCTCAACATGCAATCACACCCGAGGGTGAAAGAGATTTTCCGGGTCAGGCAGCAAAACACTAATACAATTGCTGCCCCGACAATCATTGTAAAATTGGAGCACGTGCGCGATAAGGCTGCTTTGATGCGGGCAGCCGGTGCATTTAGGAAACAAACGAAAAACCCACTGACACTTTCGCTTTTGGGCTTCGACTCAGCGGCGCCCTTCTATATTAATGAGCAGCTCTCCAAAGACTTTTACGCTATATACAAAGAGGCCATGCAAGCGAAGAGAACCAAGAAGAGCAGCGCGAAGCAACCGAAAAGTCGGGTGGAGATAATCTTTTTCGTTAGTGTACGCTGTCCAGTAATAATGATCATCATTAATGTTAGTTTTTTAAGCGAATTTTGTTTTCTGTATTACCATGTTTATAAATTTTTGTTAGGTTTCCTTGAATTGCGCGCGCTACTAAAAGCTATCAATAATTCAATAGTAATACTAATAAAAATAGGTCCACAGCGAACAGTGGTACAATGATTAGGATTCTTGCTAAACAAAAAACTGGACTAAACCTTGCTGGAAAAATCGAAGTGTATAGATTTTTTTTGTGAAGTCAAATGTAGATGTAATTTGTGTGTCTGAAACGTGGTTCGTTCCCCAATTAAGTGATGTGTTAGTTTTATGTGACGGATTTGATTTGTACCGATCTGACAGAGAAAGCCATGCGGGGGTGTTGCAATTTTTGTCAATAAAAAAACTTAACGCCAAAGTCATATGCAAACAGGCTCCGGGAAGTGCAATAGAATACTTGTTTCTGAAAGTTGCAGGTAGGGGAAGTGCAATAGCTTACTTATTGGCTGCCTCTATCGGCCGCACCGTACCATCGACTACTCGGATGTAATTGACATAATTTCTTCGTTATCTTTAAGCTTTACTGACATAGTGATAACTGGCGATCTGAACAGTAACATTTTATCAGAGCGACATTTAGCCTTAGAAATGGCATCTTTGGGATTAAATCTTGTTAATTCAACTACTCCAACGCACTTCTCTGGCACGATTGATACCCTACTTGACGTTTTTTTCGTTAGTGATATGGACAAAATCTTATTGTATGACCAGGTAGCTGTACCAGCTTTCTCCAAGCACGACTTAATCTTCATAACGTACGAGTTTAATTCTATTCAAAGCGACACAACCGTTTGGTTCAGGGACTTTAAACATATTGACTACAAACAACTTCAGGATAATTAAGATCTATGTAATTGGAACACTATTTATTCTTATACAGACGTCAATTCCCAGTTAAGTGACTTCTCGTATTATATAAATGTATTATATGACAAATTTATACCACTAAAAAGCAAAAATCATAATGAGAAGCATAAATCTTGGTTTTCGCGGGATATCGCGAAAAAAATTACAGAGCGTGACACTGCTTATATAAAGTGGAAGAGGTACAAGACTTCTGATCACTACACGCGGTTTAAAGCGCTTAGAAGTCTTGTAAATAACATGATCAATACCGCTAAGCGTACTCATTATACGAATAAGTTTAGAAGTGCTATATCCTCCAAACTGAAATGGAGTGAACTTAAGAAACTGGGAGTTGGTAAGACGAAATCCTTTAACAAAGTGACCACTGACTTAAATGAGCTGAACAACAAAATTTATACAATCAATTACACCTGACATCCTGACTAACTCTTACCTTGACGTTGTAGAAGATAATAATTGTGATAATAGCATTAGTTTTACGTGTGTAAGCCCATGTGATGTCCTCGAATGTGTCCTCAAAATCAAGTCGAGCGCGGTCGGTCTGGATGACATGCATCCAAAATTCTTTAACCTCATATTGCCAAAAATCCTAAACTATGTGACTCATATATGGGTCATTCTTTTATAAACCGAACAGTTTAAAATTTGTTATTTTTCATTTTAATAAAAAAATCGAATTTAATTCTCAACCCGCCTATCTAACGTAATTTGCGGTTTTGCACAAATTTTTTTGTTAATTTTATAAACAATTTCAAAAATCGTCAAAAACGGAAAAAATGGAAAAAAAGGGTTTTTTTAAAAACGTGATATCTCAGGTTTGGTTTATCGGACAGGTATAAAATTGATACTGGTAAAAAGTATTTTTACTGTAGCTACTCAAATAATAGTTTTGTAGATTTTTAAATTATTTAATAATGTGTGTGCTTTAACGACCTTTATGATAATCAAACCATCAATAGTACGCTGGCTCTAGGTCTCGTTATGTTTGCACATAACTTCAAAAAGCAGGAAACACAACACAGCACAAAGGAGGCTAGGTGGTCATACAGCTGTTTCACTGGTACCTCTACCAGATCTTCAGTGACCTTTGCCTAATGTACTGGCCCCAACGACTCTTACTCCATGCCGGAGCTACCATAATCGTTTGGGAATTCCTAAACGACTTGACAGCAAAATCCGGCACACATAAGAACAGTGCTGGCTGCCAGTACCTTTGTGACTGTGTGTGTTCCCCAATCTTGGCTTTGCTAATGTTAGTGAGAGAGATTTCCTCCCCGCTTCTAACACAGTAACCAATAGTTTGAGTACAGAGTAGCATTCAAACCGGGGTTTTTTGTTGCTATAAATGAAACTATTTCTGTTTAGTTTCAGCAACGACGCCGTGCCTGGCGTTTTTTACACATGTGTGTGCTTTAACGACCTTTATGATAATCAAACCATCAATAGTACGCTGGCTCTAGGTCTCGCCAGTACATTAGGCAAAAGGTCACTGAAGATCTGGTAGAGGTACCAGTGAAACAGCTGTATGACCACCTAGCCTCCTTTGTGCTGTGTTGTGTTTCCTGCTTTTTGAAGTTATGTGCAAACATAACGAGACCTAGAGCCAGCGTACTATTGATGGTTTGATTATTTAATAATATTAAGTAATTGTTGCTAAAAATTATTTATAATTTTTTCTCAGTGTTAACCACCATGATATAGCTTCTAAGCATAAACAATTTATTGTCCTAAACGTAACTTAAATTTTGGTGTTTTTAAAAAGATGGAGACTTTTATAGTTTAAAAGTTATGAATTTTGAAGTTATAAACAAATAAAAAGTTGCCCTTAAAAAATGCGTTGCCACTCAGTCAGTTTCAAAGCTCTACGACTGAAACTTGGCAGGTGGGCTTTATATATATCAAGCTTTTCAAAAATGTCAACATCACACAGATCGGAAGTCTATTTCATATAGCTGCCATACGAATGCTATGATTAATTGCATTTTGTTGTGGATTAGGGTGACCAGAGTTTTGAAAGTATATTATACCACAACCAAATCCAGCATTTCTATGGCAGCTATATGATATAGATGTCCGATCTGTGTGATGTTGGCAATTTTGAAAAGCTTGATAAATATAAAGCACAATTGCCAAGTTTCAATCACATGACTTTAAAACTGACTACGTTAGAAATTTTTATTTAAGGGCATCTTTTTATTTGTTTATAACTTCAAAAATTCATAACTTTTAAACCATAAAAGTCTCCATCATTTTGAAAACACCAAAATCTAAGTTACATTTAGGCAATAAATTGTTTATCCTGAAGCTATATCATGGTGGTTAACACTTAGAAAAAATTATAAATAGTTTTTAGCAACAATTACTTAATATTATTAAATAATTTAAAAATCTATAAAATTATAATTTGAGTAGATACAGTAAAATACTTTTTACCAATATCAATTTGAGACCTGTCCGATAAACCAAACCTGAAATATCGTGTTTTTAAAAACCCTTTTTTCCATTTTTTCGTTTTTGACGATTTTTGAAACTGTTTATAAAATTAAAAAAAAATTTTGTGCAAAACCGCAAATTACGTTATGATGGGCATGTCGAGATCTAATTTCAAATTTTTTTTATTAAAATGAAAAATAAAAAAATTTTTAACTGTTCGGTTTATAAAAGAATGACCCATATGCAACACTGCATTTACTACGTCAACATTCCCGGAAAATTGGAAAATTGCCAAAATAATCCCTGTTCCAAAGGCTAATAATGATTACAGCAGACCAATATCCATTCTGCCCTTTTTATCCAAGTGTTCGAGCATTTAATGTTACAACAGATAAACAAGTTCTTAGTAAGTAACCCAGTGTTAAGCAATATGCAATCTGGCTTTCGGAAGCATAGAAGCTGCATCACAGCAGTGTTAAATGTTACTGAAGAAATTCGAAGGCAACTCGATAACAGCCAAGTGACATTTCTCACATTACTAGATTTTAGCAAGGCTTTCGACACAGTACAACATGACATACTGTGCACAAAATTAAGCAAGTTTTTCAATTTTAATGACACTGCGATCAAATTAGTTTCGTCGTACCTATGTGGTAGAAGACAGGCAGTATTTACCCAAGAAGAAATGTCTACATTTTTGCCTGTCAAATGCGGTGTACCTCAAGGCTCAATTCTTGGTCCTCTTCTGTTTTCGATGTATATTAACGATCTACCTGTCTCTTTGTCAAACTGTAATGTCCACATGTACGCTGATGATGTCCAATTGTATGCTAGTTGTCCACTGCAAAGTATAATTGATTGTGTTAATTTATGTAACAGTGAACTGTCTAATGTCAGTAAATGGGCTCAATGTAATGGACTATCTCTCAATCCGTCTAAATGTAAGTGTATTGTTATTTATAAAAAACTGCTGAGCACTGAATCACTACCTAATTTAATGCTTAATAGTACTCCAATTCAATACGTAGAGCAAGCTGTCAACCTTGGCATTACAATTAATAAGACTCTCTCCTGGAGTGACCAAGTAATTAAAGCCACTGGAAGAACATATGGACAAATTAGGCAGCTTTCACTGACTCAGCAGTTTTTACCAACTGAAATCAGACTAACGATTGCTAAAACGTACCTGACACCCTCGCTGTGCTATGGTACAGAAATATTTGGAAATTGCGACGTGGCTTCTCAGCGGCGAAACATCGCCAGATTCGTGTACAATGTTGGAAGAAGAGAGCATATGTCCAGTTTCGCCAAACAAATCCATCAACTAAATTTTAAATCCTGGACTGACTTTAAAAATCTACTGCTTTTAGACCGTATCATTTCTACAAAAGAGCCAAGCTATTTATTTGACAAATTATGTTTCAGCACATCGTCCAGAACTAAAAATATCAATAGTATACGACATAAACTCTCCTGCTCAGAACGTCATTTCTTCGTACACACTGTTCGTTTGTGGAACCAACTACCCCCTCAGTTAAAGGTAGTTAGTAGCGCAGCGCAATTTAGGGACAAAGCAATTTTTAATACTAAACAATTAATTATTTATATAAAAATGTTTAAAAAATCGTGTTTCGCTCAAAGCAGTTAGAATTTTTTAGTTTAATTAGGTTTATACGCTTTCCTCAATGTTCGTTTTTTCTCTTTAGTGACTAGTGCAATAATATATAAGGTTATCCTTGTCGCACTAGGATGTAAGAATAATAATAAATAAATAAATACAATAAATACAATTTTTCTGAAACATCGGTTAAGCTTCTGTCCTCGTACCTAATTAATCGTGATCTGATTTTTCATGTTTTCTTCCAACCAAGCGAGTTGTCCCGCAAGGTTCTGTCCTTGGCCCATTGTTATTTACCATTTATGTGAATGATCTTCCTTGTGTATTGTCAAATAATGAAGTCCACATGTTAGCAGACGATGTCCAAATGTATGTTAGTAGTCCGTTAAGCCAAATTAGTGAGTGTATAAATGTGTGCAATAGCGAGCTTCAATTTATAAACAAATGGGCGAAAGAAAATCGACTTGGGCTCAATCCTTCGAAATCCAAATGTTTAATAATATAGGGAGAGTGGGGGGTTGTGATCATAGTTTTGTTTTTCGAACATTACTTCGCCATCAATATTTTTTCGTTCTGTAAATTTTGTATTTTAGGTAGAAGATGCAAAAACTTTCCTCATCACTAGTTTTAAAAAATAAAATGTTGGGTTCTTTTTATTTCATATTGAAAAAAAAGTGATTTTTTGACATTTCGAAAATTTGTGGGGGTAGTGAGCCACCCATCTAAAAGTTCAAAATTCGTGTTTTTAATTATTATTAAATGAAAAAATGAACAATTTTTCTCATATTCGGAATTAAGATATATCAATGAAGAGTGAAAATTGATTGACGGCATCAGGCTTGTTTTCTTTTATATACGAGCACTTTTTGCTTGTGGCTGTTCTTTTGTTTGCCTTTTTTAATGTTTTTTTTTTTCTTTGGAGAGTTTTTCCTCTGTTTTATTGCGCGTCATTGCAATATTCTCTTTGAAAGTCTAAACCGACTTTTTTCAAAGTGGCTCACAACCCCTCACATCTCCCTTTTTTTTTTGGTGACGTGACATAACCAAAAGAAATTGTTACAAAAAAACATTTTCTTTCAAAAAGGCAATTGAACAAAGATATTTTCCTCATACTTACTTTTGCATTACGAAAAAAATTTTGTATAATATTCACAAGTCAAAAATGAAAATAAAAACTTTTTTTTAAAAAAAAAGTCGAGTTCTGGTTCACGAACTTAAAGAAGTTGTAGACTGATAGGTTGCTTGCCAAAAGTTAGGTTACAAAAGGGAGACACATGACGTAAACAAAAAGTATAAATTTATTTTTTTTGCGGCCAATACTCGAGCGGCTCAGAGCCCCCCCATTCAACCCTACAAGAAGAAATTAAACCGTGAACATTTTTCGATTCTGAACAATGATGACTGTCCCATCGAGTATGTTGACCAAGCTGTCAATCTCGGTTTCATATTTACCACAACGCTCTCATGGGGTGATCATATAATCCGGGACGTATCTACCTCAAAAAATCCGACGAATCGTCACAGCCGGGTGACGATTGAGCTTTGTCCGTCCGTCCGTCTGTCCGTCTGTCTTTCTACGCAAACTAGTCTCTCAGTTTTAAAGCTATCGAGCTGAAACTTTACACAGAGTCTTCTTTTTACTGCACGCTGCTAATATGTCGGAACCGACCGGATCGGATGACTATATCTTAAAGCTGCCATAGGAACTATTGGTCGAAAAGTGGGTAGTTTTAAAAACTTTTTTGTTTTTAAGGTTAACATCTCCCACTTCAGCGATTATTAATATTATACGCTTTCACATAGATTTGGAAATTTTTTGTTCAAATCGGATGACTATATGTTATAGCTGTCATAGGAACTAACGGTCGAAAAGTGGGGTTTATTTAGAAAAATTGTTTTTTTTTTGTCCTAATGGCTCGCAATCATTTTGCCATAACGCGTAGCGAGTCACAGAGGGGCTATCACCGCCAAAAGTGCGGCATTCAGTCGGCAACGCTTGACACGGCCGGACCTACGCGGGTGGACAGACGGATAAAAAAGGTGTAAAGAAAAGGAAAACGAAAGGAGAGTCAACTCGCGGGCGGAAATCAAGAGTGAGGAAGAGAGAGAAAGTAAGTAGATAGGAGTTGGCAGAAAGGAAAAGAGAACAACGGTGCAGCAAGGCCTATAAGGAGAAGAGCTGAAAAAAGAAGTAAATAAAGAATTTGGAATAAAGAAACCTAAGTGGCGTCTATTTCCTTAGAGTTATTTCCCCCTAACTTCCTTGATCCCCCCTGGAGACGCGGATCGCGTCCCGCTCCATTAATAACAAGTAAATAATCTGAGCCGTGGATTACTTCCCGCTCTACTAACTCGTAGTTGGCTCAACGGAGACGTGGATTGCTTTCCGCTCCAATAACCTGTAGTTTATCAGAGACGAGGATCCCTTCCCGCTCTTTTGCCTGTAGTTAATCAGAGACGAGGATCCCTTCCCGCTCTTTTGCCTGTAGTTAATCAGAGACGAGGATCCCTTCCCGCTCTTTTGCCTGTAGTTAATCAGAGACGAGGATCCCTTCCCGCTCTTTTGCTAGCAGTTAATCAAACAGAGACGAGGATCCCTTCCCGCTCTTTGGCCAGTAGTTAACCAAACGGGGACGTGGATTCCTTCCCGCCCTTCAGCCCGTAGTTAACTATCCAGAGACGAGGATCCCTTCCCGCTCTTTTACCCGTAGTAAGCTAAAACGGGGACGTAGAGTCCTTCCCACCCTTTAACCCGCCGTTAGATATACAGAGACGAGGATCACTTCCCGTTCTGTTAGTGGAGATCGGCACAACGGAGACAAGGACCCCTTCTCGACCCGATACGGGCGGAGCAGAGCCAGTCATAACAGAGTAAGACCGTTAAAACTATCTTTCTTCAATTTCTCTTGTGATATTTCATGCCAAGACCCCTTAACCCTCAGTGTCTCAGACTCTCTTTACAAATATTCTTGTATAAGACCCTAGGCGCGACTGAGATATATACCCCGGCATAGGAGCTTCCTTACAAGTGGCGCCCGAGCAGGGACATCTGAGACAATTAAGGGAAACATCAAGTGGCCTAAAGCCCCACTAATCAAAAGGAAAGTGTACGGTTCGATCTTCCGTGGTATAAGCTAACGGTTCGGGTCAAACGGTCTTGGGAACAGTGAAAGCATAAAACGCACTACACGGGCGGAGTGTAAAAGTATTCAAAGCAACGGCGAGACAACCGGTTCTTCCCCAGTAGAGAACCAAAATTCCCAAAATGCCGAGCGATCCCATACAAAACGGCGGTGAGTACGACAAGGGGTTAAAAATTAATAATCCTGGAATGGGCTGGATCTATTCCCGTCGCAAAGAAGAGCTAGGGGCACTCGCCGCTGAGTTTGGCTTTGACGCCTATGGAAAAGGCAGTACTCCAAGTCTACTACCCGGGCCAAAGGGTCATCCGAGATCGTTGAGGCAGTTGACCCGGGCTGCAGTTCGGTTTCGCTGACAGTACCTGGGGATGAGACCCCAAAGTTTCTCACCCCAGGAATAACATAGTCCCGCCCAGCAGACGAAGAACATTTCCTCCTATATTAGCGAGCCGCAGCATACATTCCGCAGAAGACCAGCCCATCAACGACCCATTAACAGATACGGCTCTGCCGGTACCTCGTTGGGCTCCATCATTTCCGATGCTACCCCGAGTATTCCGGAGCGCATCCCGAAAATGGGACATGCGATTTGACGGCGAAGGCGATCCATTAGCTTCATCGAGATATTTATAGTCGGTTGCAGGAGGCGTCGTGGGAAGTTTTCCGCAGGGTGAGTTCCTAGCTTTCTTTTTCCGAGAG